>JAXGGA010000181.1:0-297386 GCA_038373865.1 Uloborus plumipes
GACTCTGCTGGGTTTTGATTCGGAGCGAAAAAAATCAGTATGATGAACATTTGAGGGGGTTTTACTTTCGTTTTCGTCCGAATAATACTTTTCATTGAATTCTTTCAAGAATAGTTTGCTTTCACTCTACCAGATTAGGTTTCCAACTGACGAAGATAGTCTAGACTTTTGGTTTTGTTACTTATGTGGGTATTCCTAAAGTAACCATTAGGGATACATCGATTAATTGGCCACTTTGCCGATTACTAATAATCGGCAAAATTGGGAAGATTCATCGGCCGAAAAGATATCTTTTTAAATTTTATTCTTTAAAGTCATACCTTCAGCAAGAGACTATGATAAATAATTTTATTAACAGTAATAATAATCCTAACAGTTGATATAAAGTTTTTAATAAATTACTTCTCTTACTTTGAGTAAATATACACAGACAACGTTGCAACATTTTTCATGTGGCGATAGTTTTCTCCTTAGCACAGTGCTTTTAGATAACCTCTAATTTTCACAAAGAATAAAAGTCTTGAATTCAATTCCTACTAATTATTGTAAACTTTAAATTAAATTCCTCTTAAATTTCAGTGCTCACCACAGACTCCCCCAACCCCCTTTTTTTCGAATTTGTATGTCCAATTAACGTAGTTAACAATGTTAATGTAATATTATTGACAATAATATGAAAATTGGTTCTGAGAAATTTGGCAAAATATTGAAATTATTTTGTGAAAATTCGGAAAAATGGGAAAAAAATCTTCTCTCAGAAATAAATTACCATTTCTAAGCTCGAAATTGTATAAGAGAGAAAAAAAAATAGTGACGGTAAAATCGGTAGTTTTAAAAACAATCATCGTTAGTATTAATTGGCTCAGCCGATTAATCGGTCGATTATCAACAGTCGATCAATCGGCCAATTTGGTAATCCGTGCATTCCTAGTAACCATACGTCCCGTTTTGAGTAGGACAGTCTTGCTGTCCCAGCGCATACTAAAATGTTCCGTTTTCTGCAGGGACTGAGGGGAACAAAGAAAGCTTCAATCAAAAGTCACAGAATGAAGTTGTTTAAGCCAGAGTCGACCAGAGGTCATGTCAGCGTAGTTAGAAACTCAGGGCCCCCGGGACGGAACGTAGTATTAGAAATTTTATAAGTTTTTTTTTTGGGGGGGGGAGGAGGCCGAACGACCAAGCTTACAAGGGCAGCTTTGACTCTCGGCAACCCTGGTTTAAGCAGTTTCATACCAATAAACTAAATCATGCATACTTATTAATTTTACATTAAAGTTTACCAGGACCTACTGCATTCCTAGAAAAGGCCGCTTGTGACAAACTTGATGACTAACAAAAAGGAGCAGTTTTAAACACAAATCGCAGCTCTTTCTTACATCAATGTTGATTTTAAAAGATTCTGACAACACTTTCCTTTTCATCTTGTTTTTTTTTTTTTTTTTTTTTTTTTTTTTTTTTTTTTTTTTTTAAGTATTCGTTTTTTGTCTTTATATGCCGAACTATTTAAAAAAAAGCTTTTTAAATATAGACGTGCAGATACCTAAAAACGGTAACTGTTCTGTTTTCAAGCTGAAAAAAAAAAACAAATTGTCACTGTATGTATATATTTCGCATACACAATTAAAGAAAATTCTTCTGTTTTCGTTCAAAACATACACTTATGTGAATTCATTCAACAGTTCGCATTTACTTCGTTCGGGTAAGTTTTTAAACTTACATTGACAAATTAGATAGTTGGTGTTGACATTAATTTGTATATTCAGCGTATACATTTGGAAGCTTTTTTTTTTTTTTTTGCTATTTTAAGTTAAACTACACGCTTTAATGAATTAATTCAAGAATAGTTAACATTCCTTTTGTCCAGTCAGGTTAAAACTGACAATGATCAAGCTGACAGTTGCTTTTTGATACAGGGAATGATACAGAGAAGATGAAAAAACTAGTGATGTGCCGGATCATTAATAGTCTTGATCCGCGTACGGATCTTGTCCTGTTTAACCAATTTAATCTCGGGTCAAGTATAAGAGTTGTGACGGAAAGTATTCCCGTTAGGGTAAAGGCACAATTTCTACAGTCAAACTCTTATTAGGAGACCTGGTTTAACGAGAACTCATGTTTAACGATTAAATCAAAAATACTTGGTTGGTACAATGTTAAGTTTGGAGGAACATAACGTGGTTTTAATAAGTGAATCTCGCTTAATGCGAGCAATATTTCTGTGGTTCATCCATTTTTTGACTTATAGCACAGCATATCCTTTCTTTTAAAAATTCCTTTAACATTATGAAGTCAACTGAAAGTTGGTGATCATGGGCGCCGGCAAGGAGTGCACTTGCACCCCCTGACTTTTGGAGCATTTTTTTAATGATTTATCTATTTATTTTTTATTATTTATTTAGAATTACTTTTTAAATATTTCTTCTTCAATTACAGTTTTTTAAAAAAAGGGTTAATACAAAATAATTAAAATTAAAGACATATTAATAAATAAAAACAAATAAATACATGAAAATAAAAATGTGAAAAAAAAAGAATACAAGAATAAATATTTAAAAAATATTGTTAAAAAAATTTTTTTTAGTGGGTACACACGACTGCATAAAATCCTGCCGGTGCTCATGTTGATGATGAATCTCACTTTTTCTTGAAGAGTGCCTAGAAAAGCAAAATAAGGAATAATACAATCCCCAAATCAATAAAAATTTACTTTTTAATTGCTGAAATTATATCTTATATTTTTAACAGGAAAAAAAACTAAATGAAATTCAGTAGTATTTTATAGATCCCTTTATGCGTAATTTCAAATATGAAATAAAATTTAAATCTAAAAGATCCGTTTAAGATCCTCCAAACATATTATGTGTGAATACTTATATTTTTCTTAATGCCCTATGATTATGTGAAATGGCAGCAGTATTGGTTAAAAATAGGTATCGGGCATAAAATTTATATGAGGAAACATTTTTCTCCAAATCAGAAGAAAAAAATAATCGTAGAAATTATCAACGCTGGGACTATCCATTTTCAATGCATTCCACCCTTTATAGTGTAAAAGTTAACATAGTTTTAGGAGGATAAATTCAATATGAATTAAGTATAAAATAGAAAATTAAGTAGAAAATCGAATAGGAAACCAAAATAGAAAAAAATTCTTGTAAAATCAGGTCTCTTTATAAGAGTTCGATTATAGAAATTGTGTCTTTACCCTAATGACACAATTTCCATAATAGAACTCCTTCTGTCACAGAATAAACGAATACCTTCTGTCACAACTTTTATACTTGGGCCGAGATTAAATTGGGTAAACAAGACGAGGTCCGTATCTGTATTCAGCGGATCTACATTATCAGATAAAAATTAGCCAATTTAAGCATAAAAGAATATAAAAATATCTTAATTTGAATTCACATCTTTTAACATAACTGATATTAAGTAACTAAATTACACAAATTTATTTTCTTTAAAAAAATATTTTATACTTCTTTACAATTCAAAAATCTATAACCATGGATGAGATGTAAACTACAACACTACTGTCTAGTTAGTGAAACATTTCTTTATAATTATTTATTTACTTATTCTAATACAAATTGGCTGCTTTTTGCATTATTTATGAATAAAGAAACAATAACAATTATGTTATAAATTTGATGAAGCATTTAATAATGACTAACAGGACCACAATATAGTTTTAAACAGTAATATTAAAATTGATGAATATTTTAATCATTTTTATATCAACTAATAAATTTTAGAACGAAGTAGACATTTTTGTTCCGAAATGTAATTATTAATAATTCATAAAATTATAATTAATATCATAACATAACCAAAAATTGCTTTGAATTATTTCTGATCAAAAATATTATTCGCCAACATCGTAATTGAATTTTAACTAAATACGAAGGGCTTTGTGTGTTCATGCAATTTCGATTTTTTGCGTTTAATAATAATTAAATGAAAAATTATTAAATGAACAAAAAGATTTCCGTCGCAAAATTTCTGAAATTCATTTAACATTAAAAGCTTGTTTTATTACATTTTATGCATTCTCTTAATTGTTGCTATTAAAGTGTGTTCATGTTTTGTGAGTTTCAAAAGTTAACTTTCTGTACTTTAAAAATATTTCTTTTATTTTTAGGTAAGTACCATTGTCCTGATATTTTTGCTCAATTGTTTAATCCAATTGGTAAGTGATATTAATTACATAATTTAACATAAAATTATTTTTAGCTTATGATTTATGATCGTAAACTGGTGTAACTTAAGAGACGTCTAATCTATATTTTGATCTCTGAACTATAGCTGTTAACAACCCGCTGAAAAGGACAGCTTCCACTTATTTAAAATGACCACTCAGCAATGTAAGATTACTTGAGGCCAAATAATAATAAATAATTACAAAATAATAATAATTATTATAATTTTTCCACTTTAAATGTTATGTACGAGCTCTAACTTCATTGTCCTTGTATGTTTAGGCTCTTAAATTGACTGTCCAATTTATATTTTACAGGCGAATCTTTCTGGAGAAATCGTCATTTCTAAATTTTATGTAAAATTATATTTCCTAGAGTTCTCGTTGAGTGAATTCTTCCTTGATCAAGCAACATATAAGAACCTGAAAAGTTTTAGACACTCAAAATAAATGGAAGGAGTTTTTGTTGTCTTACTCAGTAATGTAAGATTACTTAAGGACAAATATTTTAATAAATAAACAAAGATAATAATTATAATAATTTTTCCACTTTAAATGTTATGTACGAGCTCTATCTTCCTTGTCCTTGTATGTTTAGTCTCTTAAACGAAACTTTATTTTTTGCCATTTCTTGAGTTTTCACGGGTGCGCACACAAAAACTAAAGTTCAAAAACATCTAAAAAAGGTTTTTTTTTATCAGAACATAAGTACAATAGCTCCTGTAAATTTTAATAGAACAAATTGACATCAATTTTTGAGGTCTATGTCGTTTTTTCTTTGATTTCACGTTGAATGACGTACACATTTTTGACCTGTAATATCCCTTGAAACTGGTTTGTCTCAAAAATAAAAATAACGTTTTTTAGTTAAGAAGAGTGTATTCTTTCCAATGATGTAAAGAAAATTGAAATCCAAGTTGACCCTTTTGAGATATTGCCCTTTGAAATTGAGACAAAATTGAGAAAAAAGAAATTTAACTGGAATTTCAACTCGCATAATTCAGCAATTATTTGAGCTATCGAGACGCCACTTGCACACCTTTCGGACGAACTATCAGGCTACAAACGGGGAAAGAATTAGCTTCAGAAAGTCATTCTCTCAGCAGATACAAGCTGATAACGTATGATCAAAATTTAACAAAATACGATTTTTTACCAACTTTGGCAGCAAATTGCAAAAAATCTATAGTGCATGAAGCTTTTGTTACACAAGTAGGCTATTCTACCCTAAACAGTGATCAGAATCACCTAATTTGAGCCTGATAATCGTCTTAGGTCGCGAGCAATAAAAGCACAAACTTGACGATTTGTTCATTTTTTTCAAGACACGAAAAAGAGGCCTTTTTTCAATAATTTTTATTGGCTAAACCATAAGGCCTATAGAGCTATACTTTGGTATGGTTTCATGAAAGTCTTATATGTACATCCAAAAAAATTTTCATCAAAATCGGAGGGGGTCGAGTGGGGATTTTCTCGAAATTTGGGACACTTGACATGGAATGACCCTATTGTAAATCATGTCGCTGAATTCTCCCAACAAACGGTTTTTCAGTATTGATTATCCTGTACGGGACAATTTGTCTGAGAAAACAGTCATTTCTAATTTTTGTGCATATAATTATCTTTCTTCAAATTTTTCTCCAAGTTTTCACGTTGATTTCAACATTTTAGAGATCGAGCTTTCATTTATTTAATGGAAAATTCAAATAGTTAAAGAAAATGCATGCGTTGGCAGCATCCTGATTTTCTCCCACACATATAACGCTTTACCTAAGGAGTACTTTAATTAGCCTGCATCGGCAAAGAAATTAGTCTTGTTTTTGAAAGTACAGTGTTGTTTTTATTTCATTTTCCATAGTTTTGGGTTTTCTCGACTTTCGGATTTTTCTTACGCATTTTTAACTTCTATCACGTCTTCTTTTCTCTTTCAATTGTTTTGTTTATTTTCAATCAATTGTTTCGATCTTTTGTAATGTTTAATATTTTCGTCCATTTTCACTCACATTTCTTTTTTCATCATTGAGACACGAAAATTGGCTCAACATTCGCTGAGATCATTTGAATGGGTACCTCACGGCATTTTTTTTTCGCTTCCTTTTTTCTTCTTTAAAATTCAACTGTGCACTTCTTCTTTATTTTTAAGCAAAAATTTCAGAGAAATTCCCAGTCTTGGGGCAAAAAATACCGTCGCAAGCTTTGAATTTCTACCCCAAACTAAATTTAAAAACTACAGGTTTAAAATTAAGAACTTACATTTTTGTCTAAAAAGGAAACAAAATATCTGTGTTATGACCCCAACAAGAAAGCAATCGGGGAGCAGAAAAACTTTAAGAGTTAGATAAGCGATACTAGCGAATGTACTAGCGAACACATAAGTACATAAAGAGTTCAAACAACAGTAGAAGGTTAACAGTCTGAGCGTCAAAAATCCGAACATACATTATATAGAGCTCTCTCAGTCAAAAATCAGTAAATTTTTAAATGAGTCAGTCAGTTTTTTCTTGCAGAAATTAATTCGACCTTTTTGTGTGAAGTCAATACATTTTTCAGAAGTGCGTTCAATTTTCTTTGTATTAATTACTGTATAATAAATCTCCACTAAAAACATACAGCACTGTAAATAGTTTTAATTTTCCCTTTACGCTCAACTTTATTTTAATTTAGTTTGAAAATTTAATTGCAAAGTATCGCGTTTTGTACTGTACTGTATGATATATTCGTACATTTTATGCAACCATTTTATTTGATAAGATTATAATTTATTTCCCTGAACGGTGTTTTTTCGGTTAGTTTCGAAAATCCGAACTATCTACGGTTCCAATTAATTCAGAATTTCAACGCTCTACATTATGTAAAGTATAAATACAACGTTAAAAAAAGCACAAATATGCAGAGATACCGCAGACACGTTCTGCTTTCCGGTTTTATTTTTCATTTATTTATCTAATTTGTGTTTGTTTTTTTATTATATTGTTGGCATTTTTCCTTTTTTCTACTTGTCTTTATTTTTTCTTTTTGTTTTCTTCATTTCCTCAGTCGTTTTCTTTCATTCTGCCTTTTTTGTTGTTCTTGTGGTTAAGTTTTAGCTCGGTGTTTTTTTATTATGTTAGCCTTTTGAATTCTTTCTTTTCATTTCGGACCTAATAGAAAGCTTCGGATCAATCTTTATTTTCTTATTGGTGCTTTAAACTTTCTTACTGGTGTTTGGATTATTCGCTTTGTTTGCTTTTTAAGTAGTTCGCTTCTGTTCCCGTTGCTTTTATCAGATGTCTATGCATCCATAAGCTCACTTTTTTCTTTTTTTTTTTTTTTTTTGCATTGAAAAAGGCGTTTCTCGTAACGCCGAAACACGTGTCTTCAGTATCCCTGCGTATTTGTGTTTTTTTAACGTTGTATTTAGATTTTACATTTATTGCACAAAGGTATCCACTTCACTTGCTCTACATTATACTTAAAATGAAAACCAGCGGAATGCCTTCACAGAATAAAAACTCATTTCTAGAGCTAAGTTGCCGTGCAACAGAGTAGAACTGAAACCAAAGTATAACCAGTAGCCCTAAGAAGTGGCTCCTCATTGAAAAGAAAAAAAAGCAAAGCATTAGGAAAGCAATCACGTTCACTTTTTTTCACTTTCACGATATTAAATATGTGTCTCGCCGGAAGGGGACGACTCCAACCTTTGCACTTGCAGATACATTCTCTTGGGCCGAGACCTGTTCCTTGGGTCTAATCAAGGTACGATTTCGTCAAGGTCGTTAGAGGGGCCATCAGTGGGGTCTCCGGTTGCATCAGGGACGCCAAGAATATTTAAGCGCTGTCTGGAATCGCTAAATTCTTACTGCGATAAGGGTATCGCGGGTCCAAAACAACTTTCAAAATAATCTGAAGCGGCAACGTGACACATTATTATCGTCATCGTGAGGGTTTAGGTGTTGACGACAAAAAATTCTTTAAAAGTGCCTGCAAAAGTGCAAATTAAAAAAGCAAAATAAAATGGAGTATATTTTACGGGTTTCCTACTGGTACCGTAAACGCAGGCTACTTTAGCCCTTCTCCAAAACAACTTTCAAAACAATCTGAAGCGACAACGTTACACATTATAATTATGATCATCATAAGGGTTTAGGTGTTGACGCCCAAAAATTCCTTTAAAGTGCCTATTAAAATAAAATGAGTGGAGCATTTTTTACGGGTTTTTCAATGTAACGTAAACGTGGGCCTTGGGTCCTTCTTTGGCCCAAACGTTTCAAAAGCTACAATGCTCTATTCGAATCTACAGATTTAAACTTTTAAATTAATTTTGACAGTATCCGCTAAATAGCAGTGCCAATTTAAAAAATTAAAAGTTTCAACTACGGTAACTTCTGTCAACATATGCTAAAATATTTTTAAATTTTAAAAATTTTATGCTAGTAAAATTTCTGTTTTCTGTGATTCCAGAAAAAAATGTAAATAAATGAATAAAAATCCTGATTATCTCCTGAAAAGAGATAATTCTTTTCTGTCAAGTACAAAATCCCCTACTTTGCAACGTAGGCAAAAATGCCGGAAATTGCAGGCCGGAAATTACCAAATCTATGGCCATGAAATACCATATGGTGAACATTGAGCCTTAGGCGAAAGTTGATTAATCGTGTTAATTAGAATATCTTCGTGTAAAAAGCTTCCTAGCCCACTTTTAAGGATAGAGAAGATACCAGCTTTAGGATGGGTCGATTTTAACTTTTCTAAAAAACCGAAAACGCCTGTGGTGGGAAAAGTTGTGTGTTGGTATGAAATGTTTGTAGAAAAAAATTAATCAAGACGATATAAAGAAATCAAAATTTCTTTATATCGTCAAAGTTTTGCCAAATATGAAAAAAATATCATTTTAAGTTTTTTTTTTTAATTTTTTGTGCGAATTTTTTCAATCTCAAGTTGCGAAAATAGTAGCACATTTATGCGAATTTTTACGTATTTGGCGAAACCTCGAGGACCTGGTGGAGGGCTTAAATATAATACAAAATCAAAATAATTGTTTTAATGAGCTATGAGTATGACTGTGCTGCTATTTTCACTCCTGACGATTGAAAAAAATCATACACAAAAAACGAAAAAGAAAAAAAACTTAAAATGTGATTGTTCATGTTTTTTGTGAAATTTAAAGGGCCTGATAGAGGGCTACGCTATTTTTATTATACATCGTCAAAATTATTTTTTCATGTGCTATGAGTCTTACTGTGCTACTATTTTAGCAACTTGCGATTTAAAAAAATTCCACATAAAAAGTTTAAAAAATAAAGTTAAAATGCTATTTTTTGCATATTTGGCGAATCTTCAAGGGCCTTGCGGGAGATGTAAATATATTTTGATTTCAAAGTAATTGTTTCTACAATCATTTGACACCAATACACAACTCTATACCACCACAGGTGTTTTCGATTTTTTTAAAAAGTTAAAATCGAGCCACCCTAATAAGCATATATCATGGGCTACCGGAACCTTCTGTGCAGCAGGTTTAAAATACCTTTTTACGTTTTCAAGCATGCCATATTTCTCGACGCAACAGCATAAATTTCTTACTTACAGAAACAAAACTTAAAACCGGAACAGCTTCTGAGAATCATTTACTCTTTTCTTTCTTTTTTTTCCTTCGTTGTTGAATCTTTATTTCTTTAGTGTTTAACAAAAAAGAGTATAAGACAAAAATTTATCAAAACGAGCAAAGTCAATGCTCTGGTTTAAAAATATATACATATAAAAAAGTGAAAAATACATAAAATATAAAATTGAGAATTTGTTTCTGCCAAATTAAAGCGTTCGCAATCAATGACATATTCTAGGTTATTACTCCGCGGTTCTAAAAGCTGAAATTTTGCATTAATTTCAAATCTTTTTAGGTTTTTAATGTATACAAAATATTAGCTAATTACTCACCATGTTTCAAGGTTACACCATAACCCATAAAGCACTCATCGAAAAAAGTTAAGAATCTAAAATATTTATCAAACCTTTCAAAACTACATTTTACCCCAGTATAGAAACTTGTTTTTCTTTAACCCAACCCTTCACTTATTAAACTTCTTAATTGCTTCCTTTAAAAATGACAGTTTATTAGAATTATAATTTTTGACATTTATAAAAACTGATTTATTTTTTATCGCCGCGTTCCTAAAACTAAATTCTGGTATTGTTTCTCTAGAAATGGAAATTTGTCATTCTATCTTTCTAGAAACCTTCTCCTCCTAACACTTCTGATCATTATTTTATCGCTTTTTTTTTTTCCTTTTTAGAAACTGTTCTTAATAGTTCTCTTTAAAGAGACTTTTTCGAAACTATTTCTTCATGAATTAAATCTTCGCCCGCTTCTTTTAAGCTTAACATTGCTTACTTTGATAAATTAAGCATTTCATGACTTAAGCTTGTATTAAAAACAGCATATTGATGGCTGTTTTTTTAAGTATGATACAATCGAATAGTTAAAACGAATTGTAAGGGACCTTTAAAATTAGTTTGTCTTCACCGTAGTTCGTCTTATACGAAGAACTATAAAACCATAGACTGGTCAGAAATGTAGTTTTCGTCTTAGCAATAATACGTTTTAAGCGCGTTCGAAATAACGAGGTTCGGATGTTTTCTTCAAAATTTGAAGTGTCGCATAGTTCACCGAATTTGCTAGAAGTTACCCTGATTGACTCTGTTTTCAAAACAAATTGTTTCACTTCTAATTATTACACTAATGATAAAAACAAATTGTTCGTTATGATCAGACTTTGTCCATTATCCCCTCTCCCCCCTCCCCATCCCCTTCCTTTGTTTAAAACTCCTTATTTTACTCCCCTATTGCCTATCAAGCAAGAGTACCTCTCTCCCCTAATAAAAGTACTGCCCCCTACCACGTAGAGCCCCAAGAGCGTCAGTCCCCCCCCCCCCACACACAAATACCGCTAACCCCACCCCCTCTGAAAATTTCAATGATGTAGTCCGCGCCTTGACCCCCCCCCCTAGTTGGGCACCCCTGCGTCAAGGATGCGGTATATAGTCATTTATGAGAATATCTGCTTAGTGTCTTTAGTTTCATAAGAATATTAGTCACCTTCTGTGTAAGCGAGCAGGAAATGTCTCATGCGATACTCGGTAGTAATTGAGAGCATTTAACGCAATTGGTATCGTTGTTACAAATTCTTGGTTGTTAAGCTCTGTAAGAAATTAAGTTTTGTTTTGTCCGACTCCTTATTTTTTCACAAGAGAAGTCCTCTGCAATATCCCCTAAGCATTATGCATTTGCAATTCTTAATTTTCAATTTTTGTCACGAAATCACTTTTGACTTGATCTGAATCCGATTTTTTTTTAAGTATTGTTATTATTATTATTCAGAACTACAGTAATGTACCGACTGAGGTTATGAAAAGTATTCCTTAGGGATCAGTAGTTGAAAATATTTTTTTTTAACTCCAGCTCCGCTCCCAAATAATAAGCTACGGCACCACTCCAGCTTCAGACACCATACAGTTATGCGCATTTCAGAATTTCACATTTCAATCTGTAATTTTACTATTAATAATTGAAAAAAATTACTACTAATAAAAAAAGTAACTTCTAAATTAAAATTTTCCTCCGGCCACTGGGTGCTATCTAAAAATTTTAAATTTCAGGTCTACGTGAGAAGAAAAAACTGATTGAATAAAAAAATATGTTATTTAAAAACTGAAAGCGTGCTGGAGCAGGGAAAATTTATAGCCCCAGCGAATACACAGTTCCGGAGCGCTATCCCAGGTAGCACAAAAAAGTTTAAACGTTTTATAATCGTTTTTAATCCGTTGTCACAACGTTAATAACCATTTTACAACCTTTAAAAAACGAAGTGTGCTACTTGGGATGGCTCTGGCCTCTTGCTCCTGCTCCGGGTACTCGGTATTCATTAATATTAAGTTTTGTTAATTAACAAATGGGTCAACAACTCGTTGTCTACTCGCCATACATGAAAGTATTCTAAACCATTGTGTAAAAAAAAAGTCAATTGCATTTTATCCTTCTTTGCATGAAAATAAACCATTTTGCTCGTAATACATAAGCTTTCTGTGAAACATAAAGAGCTCATTAAAAGACGCAAATACCTTCAAAAATATTTATTAACTGATTCACACCTTCTTGAGGATTCTCTTTTTGTGAGTACTTTTTTTCCTAAAAAAAAACATGAATATTTAATCGCTCGTACAAATCATATATACTTGATGGAATTTTTCTAATTATTTTTTATCTTTATTGAAAAAGAAATTTGTCGCAACATTTTTTGTCATGACGGATTCTCTAAAAAAAAAAATAACTAGAACAAGAGCTACATTAACGTACCACCTTTTCCTTAACAAAGCAAATTAATTTTTAAAAAGGAAACAATAAGTTTTGAGACAATATGAAAAACTTGTTTTGAATGTCGCTGATAAAGTTCATTATCGGAACATGACAAAAATTATTTCTCGAAAAGAAATTCATTTAAGACTGATTCTTTCTGAAGGAATAAGATTACGTTGAGTTATTCATTCTAATTTACTATTTTTACGCTACATTTTTTTCCCTCACGGCGAATCCAAAAACTTAATCTGACATCGGCAACACAATTTAAGTTGACATTAGTACAATGAAATACTTCCAATATTCCAATCTTTGTGTTCTACTGCCCACTTATTTAAGGTCATTCCCGTTTCTAATAAAAAGGCTGGGCATAAAAATAAAAGTCCTCTTTATTCCCCTACTAACTAGATGTAGAGACGTAGGCCGAGAAATGAAATATGTTGACTTTTATGTGTCCCTGTTGCAACTGTTACAATGGCCGCTTATATATGGAGAACTCGATTAAATTTTTTTTTTTTTTTGTGCATTAAAGGCTAACCTTATGAGGCTTTGAAACACACTGGCAAATTCCTTGCCTATGTACAATTCAAGTTTGCTTTATACTATATTTTCTACTTTTAGAAGATACTTGTGCAGTCAATCTTTCCTCATATGATAACCTTAAAGACATACCAAACTTCAAGTTAAACCAAAGCACTTAAATATTTTATGGGTTGAGATCATAAGGAAGTTGCAAGTACATTGCCAGTTTCATTTTTTTATCCCATCGTTGTAGCTTTATTTAAAAAATGACAGGGTTCTTGTACAAGAAATGATCCCTCATATATGCTTAAAGACATACTTGACATCAGTTGGTACCAAAGTTCCTAAGTGTTTTATGAGTTCAAATCATAAGGAAAAATTTGTTCCCTATTTTATTTACTTATCCAAATTTCTTTGCACACTAGAGCAGCCAGAATTTACCTTCGTGGGGGGCAGGATTTGTAGTAACCCTGTTCTATCACCCTAAAGATATACCTGGCGTAAAGCTTTACGAAAACGCCAAAACATTTTTTTACTTTGATCTACAAAGGAATTGTAGGTGTGAATGATTAAATTATATGACTTTTAAATTGGAATGCGAAAAACATGAGTATTTCATTTTTTTTATAATAAATCAAAGTTTGCTGATTAAATGTAGGAAAAAATATTTTAAAATAAAAGTACCTTAAACTTAACGTAAAATTCATCATACCTTGAAGAACAATTCACCATGAAAAATAGTTATAAGCAATAAATAACTTTCTGCAAACACAAGAGTAACATGTAGTATGAAAGTGTAGTGAGAAACAATAAGACAGATAACTCAAAAACTATAACGGAATGAAGTATATAAAAAAATAATCGCCATAGTTGATATAAATTTAATAAATTAACATTCCCAATTTGAATAAATATGCACACATATGCAATTTTGAAACATTTTTCATGCATTGATCTTTTTCTCCATTACCATAATGTAACTTTACAACGTTCACAAAGAATAAGCTTTGGACAGTTTTGGATAGTTACTAATAGTTTAAAAATAAATTTAATTAAAAGTGTTCCTAGCGTGCTCACCAATCTCTTCCCTTTTTTTTTCTTTTTGGCTAGTTTATTTTTTTAACTGTAACATAAAAATTAGCTAAAAGAAATTGGATAAAATTTTGAAATTATTTTGGAAAAGTTAGGAAAATGGAGAAAAATAGTCTCTCAGAAATAAATTCATCACTAGTATTTCTAGAATCGAAATTGTAAAAGAAAAAAATGGTGATGGAGACAGTTATAATTGTAAAAATGATAATTAATCGGCCGATTATGAACAGCCGATTGATCGGTAATCGGCCAATTTGCTTCTCGGTGCATCCCTAATATTGAGCACTTGTGCACTGATTAGGGATGTTAGGATTAGGGATGTTAGGACTGAAGAGGCTACATTCTAGCCTTGAAACAGCTTTATGCTACCTTTTCTGGAAAAGTTGTGCTTTATTCACGTTGTTTTATCAATCTAGTCATATTTCAGCATAAAGAATATTTGATAATTATTCTTAGAATATAAATAATAATTTACTTAATAAAATTATTGTTCCGACTTCCGACGTTCTAATGCATCCAGAATTTTACCCTAAGCCTCTTTTTAGTCATAACGAGCCAAAACTTGCTTTTGTGGGGGAGGGGGGGCATAACGGTTCTCACATACTCCCATATTACCGTACTAGGATTGGCAATATGGCTTAAGATCAAAGGTTCTGGAGGAGCTGACCTCCAACCTCGCTGCGCCCGCGTTGTATATACATTCTTGTTTCTTAATGAAAGTATAAAATGCGGCTTTTGATGCATAAGTGTAAACTTAGCTAACAGGTTAAGTTAAACATTTAGCATGCCAGTTAAGAAACGATGAAGTTAACATAACGCTTTCATTTTGAGCCTCATCGATAGTCCCCTGTGCAGTTTATATTCAAAAGAGTTACATGCAACTATTGATCGAAAGTCTTTCATCCACAATTATTTTTACTTCCAAATTCAAAAAATATTAATCTTCAAGTTTTAGATCAACTTCGGTATTTTACCAGTTCTTTAAAATTGCTACATCTAAAGACCGCACAGGAACAAACATCGACATAAATCGACAAAAATATCATTAAGAACCACTCGAGTTTGTTGCCTTTAACATGCAATGGAGACAGAAGAAATTACTCCGTGATGTTTTATCTTTAAAATAAGGTTATAAATGTCATCTTTAAGTTCGAGGCCACTAGTGACCTTGAAAAATGTCAACCCCACCTACTGCTGCCGATCGAAAGTATAAATCCTTAAAGATCTGACAACCACTTGCTGTTAGAAACTTTGCTAACAAATTGAAACACGATTCCTCAATACAGTCCTCTCCACTAAGGTACTACATGTACTGTCAATCTACAAATCTGTACCTCAGAACTAGACTAACCTAAGTCCATTTTTGTAACTTTACAGGAGAGGGGAAAAACGATTGCCGGATACATGCAAAGGATGGGACTCGCGCTCTTTTAACGCGTCTAAATGGTTGTGAAGGAATTTGTTTTAATGAATACCGTTCGCATGGGTCGATGCAGAATAAGATTCTACATACAATTCACTGATAAAGTGAAATTCGCCATTTTTGGACTTACGTCGTTCTGGTTCTGAGGTACAGAAATGGAGACTACATTGGACGAATCCTTTTTTTCTGCACTGGTCTCAAGTCAATGCTCAACAGACCTTCAGAAGTTCTAAATTATCCTGTGTGGGGCAGTGCACTCCCTTCGAACAATCAAGCGAAGGAATAAGACAAAGATGAAATATGGAATCGTCTTTTCGGATTGGCTCACTGCACAGGTTCAAGAGCCGTTAATAACGTCCGTGACGTCATTTTCCCTTTGTTTCCAGCAGGTCGACTTGTTTTGGAAGACTTTCTATCGGGAGAGGATTTGAATGAGTGTGTGTCCTTCAAAACAGAATTATGACTTTTTGACATGGGGAGGGGTGATGCGAAACCAATGGCAAAGGTTGACGGAATATTTATCGGCGCTCCTCTAATGATTGGTTAGAGAGAGGAATTTGGAGCCATTTTCTTAAAAGCACAGCCCCGTTATCTTAAAATATTCAGATGGAAGGATCATTAGACAAGGTCAAATTGCGTTAGATTTAATTGCAATAACACGAGAGTCTGATTTAAGAGTTATCGTTCTGGTAAGAATTCTTGAAAAACGCGCCAAACACGTGACAGAAATTTTAGTGAAAATACTTCAAAAATAAAGAAATTAGAATTCATTTTTTTTTTTTTTTCTGTTTTTGTGCTGGAACACGGCAGAACGTTAGATTATTTAATAAAGCGCCAAGGAAAACATATTTATTCACAATCCTGTTTTGACTGGTTTGAGAGGAGAATTTAGGACTATTTTCTTGCAAGCACATCTCCGTTATCTTAAAATATTCAGATGTAAAAAACATTATACAACGTGGAATTGTGTAGGGTTAAATCACAATAACGCGAGATTCTGATTCAAGATTTTTTGTTCTTGTTAGTACTTAAAAAACAATGCAAAACAGATGACCTAATTTTAATGAAAATAGTACTTCAAAACTGAAAAAAAAAAGGAATTCAATAGCATCTTCTATTTCTGAGTTAGATCATACCTAGAATATTAGACTTTTCTTCACGTTTCATTAAATTAGCTATTCACGGTAAATAGTAAACAATAATAGTGAACACTTAATAGTAAACTTAGTGCACAATTGAAGAAATCCAACATGACATTTCTTACAAGAACCTATTTTCTTGCGTTTTTGCTAAAATACAACCGTTTTTATATATGGTTTTATACGACATTATCTGCACAAAAAACAAATATCAGATTTTATATCTTCACCTACGTTTTGTTTTAACTACAAAACTATTTAAATTTATATGAAAGAATAGTACGATAAGCAAAAAATTTCTCAAAAAATTTCGTACCATATTCATGTACATTTCAATTTTTCTTTTTTCTGGATTTTAAGCCTTTTGCTTCCTCGTCAGAAAGTCGGTAAAAACTCATTTTGTTTTCTTTCATCAATTTTCTCAAATTTCTTCAAACAATTACTTGTCTGCGAACCTACTCATGCTCAAAATGTATAGAGAGTCCAGCGATTATAACAGTATGCGAAACATAAATTATAACGCTTTAGCGCAAGCATTAACTTTAGATACTGAAAAACTACCGCACACTAAATATTACATGAATCGGTGTTACACTGAGATCAATTCTATTTCTGTAACCAGGGTCACCAGTTTAATATGAAAAAAAATACCCTCAATTAAATTAGGCAAAACGACCCACTAAAGAAATCGAAAACATGTTATCCAACATTCGACTGTTTGACTAATCGTACTCATCAATTTCTTCAACACATTTTGTTTCAATAGCAGAACAACGGAATTAGAACTTAACCTCATCATTCCATTAAAGAGGAAACGTCACGTTATGCCCAACTGAATTTGAAGCCCGTTGCTCTATAACAGATATGCAAAGTTTTCCTTGAGATTTAAGACATTTAAATTAATGCTGCTGCAGATGGCACTAAACAGGTAGATCAATCTTCCCTCTGGACTCTTTAACAGTTATCAGTCCAGTGCAGGTCAATTCCCCAGCGTCGTTTTTACTATACAAACTAGCTCTCTGCTCTAATTAGACAAATATTCGTCCACCAACTTGTCGTGTTTTCTTATTTTCTATATTTCAGGTGACCCTTTTTTGTGTTAAATATTTTGCAGTTTCTCCCTGACTAATTACTGATACTGCATTGTAATGATAGCTATTCCTTCTATGATTCATTACGCGAACGCGCGACCAGTGTAAGTTAACGCGATCTCTGACAGCTTAAAGGAAACTAATACAGTTACAAAAAAAAAAAAACAGCTGTTGTATAAAATGTACTTGAGAAGAACCTATTTCGTATAAAATTTTCAAGAATTAATTAGGAAAAACCAGATTGAAACATAATAAAATTTAAATCTATTAAATAATATTTAAATTCAGGTATTGTTAAAATTTACTAGTCTTTGATTGCATAAAACTGTAAGCGATTTAATTGCTGTATCTGTTAATAAGTATTGATTCGTTAATATGTCAATGTATTTCGTTACATTTACTATAATATATTAATGCATTTCGTTACCTATAATTTATTTCATCAAAATTTTTATGTTTTATGCAATGTAAAAACTAATAAACACTGAAGAAGCGAGCATCTGATTAGGGCTGCGGAGTCGGAGCTGGAGTGATTTTGAGGTAAAGGAGTCGGAGTCTTTAAAATTCCAAGAGTTGGTGCCAGTCATTTTCCCTACAGCCCCGATGGTCATTTTCTCTTTTTATAAATCAAAATGACTTTATTTTTGAGATGAATGAATAAGTTCATGAATATTTTGCATTCTTGGAATAAATTTGCGTTTGTTTTTGAGTTACTAGGAGCCTCAGTTCTGTAGTACTACTGTTCGTCATCGAAAGCAGCGACATTTACCGTTGGACGGTTCTATTTTTAGAAGGGGTGACAGCTTGCTTAAGGAAATTTATCAAAGCAGTATTTCTGCTTATTTTGAAATAAAACAGCACAATAATCCATGCGTTTAATAAATGAATCCGATTGAATAAAAAATAATAATTCCCTCACATTCATTGTCTCTCTAACCAGTATTACCCCTGTTTTGATACAATCCGAAGAGACCTGGCGCAGACGCAAATTTGCGGAAGGTCTCACATTAAAAAGTCAAACAGTACACTATGTCTCAAAAAATAAACAACAAACAGAAGAAAGGTTTTTAAATGAAAACCATTCACTGAAACTCAGTGAAAGTTGCCCAGGCTGCTGAACAAAAGAAGTGCCAACACAAAATAACAAAGCGAAGCAACGATTATTTTTCAAATCACCGGCATAAACAATGGTGTCCTCAACTCGTGCTAAAGATGCATAATTGCAAACATCTATCAGTAAGTGGTGTGACCACCTTTAAAAGAGATGCATGCTCATTTTCAGATATTTGAGACAAAGAAATGGATACCAAATAAGCATTACGTCCAACTCGAATGAAAGCGATAGCAACTGCTGAAATGAGCCTGCTTTTAATATTTATTCATGTGGTAGCTATGCAAATACTCTGCTGCAAAACTTATTTCGCATTTCACTGCACGGAACATGCTTTATTTTTTGCTCTTACATCTTTTCTTCTCGAGTTATACTTACTATCTTTACTGTTGTTGCTTAATTTTGAGATAGAACGTTGTAATGGATATTTAAGAAAAGAATAGCAATAAGTCTGTTTTGGTTATTAAAAAAAAATTACGTTTTGAGAATGTATGTGTATTATGACATCTCTTAAGGTTGAGAATTCGGAACGGTAGATTGAAGCTTTTTAAAAAATGCTTCGGTTCACTTTTTACAAATAAAAATGTCAGAAAGTAAAAATATTCCTTGTGCATTGTTTTTTGCAAATTAAGAAAAAAAATGAAAGGATTTCATTCGCACTGGCTAAATGCATTTATGCATCAGATTCTTTTGGGTGAGAAATGAAAGTATATGGTAGAAGTACACAGTAATTTCTTTTTTTAAATCCGTGTTGCAAGAAAATCTCTAGGAAACTGGGATTTCATAAACTTTTCTATTAACGACCGCTCTTTCTTAAGTAGCATTATTTAGCCATTACTAAAGAAAAACTTGTATCATTGTCACTACACTAAAAAAACTGTGGCACTACTAGAAAACCTCCAGGAAACTGATATTTCTAAATTTTTCTAGTAACGATACAGATATTCTTTTATTGAAATTAACATCATTACTAAAGAATAAGCTGTACCGTTATTAAACTTTACGTAAGTCCAGTTTACTAGCGATTTTTAGTAGAACTGCAGTTTTTTTTTAATTGACATCATTAGTAAAGAATAAGCTGTACTTTTATTAAACTTTACGTAAGTCCAGTTTACTAGCGATTTTCCAGTAGAACTGCAGTTTTTTTTTTTTTTTAATTGACATCATTACTAAAGAATAAGCTGTACTTTTATTAAACTTTACGTAAGTCCAGTTTACCAGCGATTTTCCAATAGCGCTACAGTTTTTTTTTTTTTTTTTTTTTTGTTTCTATTTTTTTTTAATGATACCAACAATTCCCTCATTTACTTTCAGAACAGCCAAGCTTTGTCAATGTATGTGCAATGCGACAAGTCTTAAAGCTGAGAATTCTGTACACTTCTGTGCTTCAAAAAAAAAAAAAAAAGCTCCAGTTTACTTCTTGCAGCCAAAAATGTTCGAAAAGCTTATATTCTTTAACCTCGAGCATGGCTTTTTTGCATTTTGAAGAAAAAAATCAACTTGAAAAATAAAATCTCCGGAAAAAGTTTTTCTTCGGAGAGTGCAGGATTTAAAAGTGAGGGACATGGGGAACATATCCTTGCAAGACCCCTCGTTCCTTTAAGGTTCATAAGAATTCTCGAGCCCCAAAAATTTCGAGGCTCTTCTAGGGAGCAAGAGGCCCCCTGGGCTGCTATTCCGTCTGCCTTACCTTCCTATCTCTGAGGGGTGCAGTTAGAACTTCCTAAGAAAACGACGCCTTGCCTTTTTTTTTGCTAATGTAAAAGCTTAGTAGAAAATGAAAGTTCTACAAATTTTCACTTTCGAAAACTATTTTTGCTTAAATAGCGCAGTTACAATTTTGTTAGATACTTTCTTCGAGCTTGAATTCCGGATTTAAAAAAAATCTTTTATAAAAATCGTATTAAAAATATCTGTTTAACCTAAATAGTCTACACATCCTTTAAAAAAATTTTCAAGTCCATCACTATAACTAATACTACGCACATCTATGTACAAAATATTCGGATAAGCCTATGTCATTTTTATATCTAAAATAATTTCTGTAGTATCAGAACTCTTAATTAACAATGTATACTTCTTCTGTGAAATGTAAGAAACAGTATTAATAAGGAATAAAGTTTTGATTATAACATGAAAAATTACTTAAAATAATTAAAATGAATGATAAAATTTCCCAGGAAAGTATAAAGTTTCTGTAAAACATCAGGTCCTTCTCTTTTAAAAATTAAGAAGAATTTAATGTAAAGAATAGAAAGAGAATTAGTTATGTCCAATAAATTTTACATCTAGATAAAATTATCAAAATTGGCAAATAAAAGAAACAAATTACTTCAGGGTTATGCCTTACACTACTTCTTTCTAAATATTCTCCTTTTGACATACATGACGAGTATGTACAAAATTCAGTTTTACACTGAAGTGACAAAAGTCATGGGATAGCAATATGCAAATTTTCAGATGGCAGTAGCATCGCATAGAACAGGTATAAATGCGCAGTGCTTTTACAGAGCTTTCATTTCTGTTCAAGTTATTCATGTGAAGAGGTTTTAACGTGATGATGACCGCACGACGTGAATTAACAGACTTTGAACGCGGAATGTTAGTTGGAGCTAGACGCATGGGTCATGCCATTTCGGAAATCGTTAGAGAATTCAACATTCCCAGATCCACTGTGTCAAGAGTGTGCCGAGAGTATGAAATTTCAGGCATAACATCCCACCATGGACAGCGCAGTGGTCGACCGCCTGCACTTAAAGATCGAGACCGGCGACGTCTGCAAAGAGTCGTAAATTCTAACAGACAAGCAACACTGCGTCAAATCACCGTAGAAATCAATGTGGGACGTACAATGGACGTGTCTGCTAGAACTGTGCGGAGAAATTTGGATTTCTTGGGCTATTCCAGCAGAAGACCGACTCGAGTGCCTTTACTGACAGAACGACATCGCTTGCAGCGACTCTCGTGGGCACGTGAGCATATCGGTTGGTCCCTAGATGAATGGAAAACCGTGGCCTGGTTCGATGAGTCACGATTTCAGCTGGTAAGAGCCGATGGTAGGGTTCGAGTGTGGCGCAGACCCCACGAAGCCATGGACCCAAACTGTCAGCAAGGCACTGTTCAAGCTGGTGGTGGCTCCGTAATGGTGTGGGCTGTTTTTTCATGGCATGGACTTGGTCCTCTAGTGCGACTGGACCGAACATTGACTGGAAATGCTTATGTGCAGCTACTTGGAGATCACTTGCAGCCATTCATGGACTTCATGTACCCAAACAACGATGGGATTTTTATGGATGACAATGCGCCATGTCACCGGGCCACAACTGTTCGCAATTGGTTTGAAGAAAATTCTGGACAATTCCAACGAATGATTTGGCCACCTAGATCGCCCGACATGAATCCCATTGAGCATTTATGGGACACCATCGAGAGGTCTGTTCGTGCCCAAAATTCTGCCCCATCAACGCTTTCACAATTATGGACGTCTATCGAGACAGCATGGCTCAATATTCCTGCAGAAGACTTCCAACGACTTGTTGAGTCCATGCCACGTCGAGTTGTTGCACTTCGCCGGGCAAAAGGAGGGCCGACACGATATTAAGAGGTATCCCATGACTTTTGTCACTTCAGTGTATTACTTTGTCTAAAACTAAACTGAAAATAATTCGAGTTTTCCGAGCAAGCACGCGATTGAGCAGACAACTCGTAGAATTTGTTCATTTAGTCGGGTGCTAGTGCGATTGGATGACCGATTAAATGAAATTGTACACTGTGATTAAATGAAACTCATCACGAAATCTTATTTACTTTTTTTTCTTTTTGAAAATTCTTGCTCATAACCAATTACTTCCATTTTAACCTTCGAAAATTCTCAGGGTCCTTAAAGCATGAAATATTGTTCAATTTTTATAAAAGTATGTATCATATAATCATTAAAATATATATAATTTATTGAAATAAATGCTTACTTAGGCTTATTACACTGCAAAAAATAAAATGTTGTTTTTATAATATAATGCAGCTAATTTTATAGTAATAAACTGTAAAATTTCTAATTTTACATTTTATTACTGTGCATTTTAGTTTTAAACTGTAAACCTCTGTAAAAACATCAGTTAATTTTTTGCGGTGTACTTATATTAAGATATAGTTAAGAGGTTGTGCACAAATCATGCTTTAAGGGGGGGGGGGTGCGAAATTGTGACACTTTGCGACAAGAAGGAGGGAGTAACAAGAAGTGTAACACTCATTTTTTTAAGAATACGTTTATGAAAAACAGCGTGATATGGGACAAAGAGGGGAGTGGGGCTAAGGCGAAGTGTGACACCGTGTGACAAAGGTAGGAGTGTCAAATATGCTTTTAAAAAAGTTACATCATTTATTGGCATCTCCTTATTACTTATATTTGGACCTAGTGAAGGGGCTGTCCACAAATGATGTCATGCTTTCAGGGAGTCGTGAACTTGTGACAATTTGTAAAAGGAAGAGGGACGGTGTGTGACATCACGCATTTTTTTTAAAGAATGTGTTTATGAAAAACAGCGTGATATTTAACATGAAAGCGGAGGGGTAATGCGAAATGTGACACTGTGACAAAAGGGGGAGAGGGTCAAACATGTTTAAAAAGAGTGAGATCATTTTCTCCCTTAACTGTGTCAAAATATTCATTGGTGCTAAATGAAATTTGATCAAACCCCACCCCTCCTTCGTTACAAAGTATCACACTTAACTTTACCTTTTTCCCCTTGTCACATATCACGCTACATCACATTAACACATTTTTATAAAAAATGTATTTGTTACAACCAAAACGAGTCATATGTCACACTTCCTATTACCCCCTCTCGGACCTTGTCACTCAGTATCGCAATTTCACGATCCCCCTTAAAGTCTAACATTTGTGGACGGCCCCCAATCTGAAGTAAATAGTTTTACAGCTGACTCATACACTCTCAACTACATGTTGCCATCCTCAGGTCTGAAACGTGAAAAAAAGGAAAGGTATCAGAGGACGTATATTTCGTGACTTAATTCGTCTTGCTTCAGTTGAATGTAAATAGTAATTTTTGGAAACTTATTTTCTCACAGACACATTAAAAAATTGCGGTTCTTGCCACGCGGGAAACGGTTTGTTTGTTTAAACTAAACAAATCACGCATTGGCAATCTTAGACGAGTTTTTGAACTTTAGTCGAGCGTATTTTTTCGCTTTATTCTTTAAATTGAATTCCAGCTGTCAAAAATGCAGGGGCAAAGCCCATTTTGAAAATACCACATTGGAATACTCGACATATTTTTTTGTAAACAAAACGCAAAGCAATCTAAATAACAAAGATCAAACAATTTTATCGCCTTTCCTGCCAATTACATTTCACTCTGAGAAAGACTTTTTTGGTAGCTATTATCGTTTTTATTGCTTGGTGATTGCCAGCAAAAGGAATTTCACTAAAAATATCAAAGAGTGTTTCCCACAGTTCGGGAGGTAAAGTTGGTTCTTTTTTGCGAGCAGCATTGGCATTCTTGAGCTTGCTGGTTTTCTGGAGAAATGATCCTTTCTGAGCTGACTGAGCAAGAATATTAGTGTGTATTCAAAATTTTAATTGCATTACTTGGAAGAGTCCATGTTCTTCATAAGGTTCATGACCTGGAACAAGGATCAAACAAATCTGGAGTCTTTTCGGAGTGTTTTGTCAAAAATTGATACTCCTGTTGCCGTGACATTGTCCTGTTGAGTGTTTGCAGGAAGAGAAGTTTGCTAACCTTAGCCTTACTACTGAATTATTCTATAACTAAGATTGTATTGTCAAAAAAGGTTATGGTATCAACTAAGAAAATGTATATATTTTGATATGTTATAGTCGAGTTCAAGCTTAATAATAAGAAGAATTTAATACCCATAGATCTAAAATGTAAGTTATTCAATATAAGGAACAAGAATAGTAAGGTAACATCTTTTCATTTTCCGCTAAAAAATACAGAAATATGCATACAATACAAATATAGAAACAATTTCACAAATTATTAATTAGTATACATTTACGCAGCATATGAGGACTGTTATGACCCCTTCCTGCTTCCAGAAGGATAATTCTGACTGCTCTAGAGACATATACCATTCTTAATAAGCGATATTTGAGTATTTCATTCGCTATTAGATAACACTAAATTATTTGAGGCATTTTGCGGAAAAATGAATTTCGTTATTGATCACTTAATTCAGTCTTCCATAAAGTCTACTTCTATATGTATAATGTATATCGAACAGTACTCTTTCCAATATTCTCTCTTTACTGTGATGAATTTCACAATCACTAATTCAATGCATTAAATGTCTATTATGTAGTATATTCATAGTGGAATTTTTTTTCTTTTTGTACTTTTTGTTCACATATAAAGCAAGCATTGACGTCACAAAAAAATGTACTTTACGCAAAACTTTACTTTTTGCTTCAAATGTAAAAGTTTGTCCAGAGCTTTTCTGCTGCCTCCATCTTATCTTTTAGATATTAAATTTCAAAATTACATTACTTTCTGGAACATGCACTTTCGTCATCACTTTTTCGTAGAAACTGAATATTGTGATGAACTTTCGTGGGCAAGATCTTGCCGTCGCTCGTTTTGTAAGAGCTATACTTCGTCGGTAATTCTTTTAGGAAACAAAATTTCATTTTTGAGCTTTTTTCTAATCCTGAATTCCATTTTTAAACTTACATTCTTATGAATTAAATTCCAATTGAATCTGTGCTTTAGAACTTAGTTTCGATATTCGTTTCTTTAG
Source organism: Uloborus plumipes (assembly GCA_038373865.1). Lineage (NCBI taxonomy): Eukaryota > Metazoa > Arthropoda > Arachnida > Araneae > Uloboridae > Uloborus > Uloborus plumipes. The sequence continues at coordinate 25,686 of JAXGGA010000181.1, forward strand.
ACCTGCAATAGCCCATGTGTTGGCACGCGCCCTAAATATTCTATCATTTCTTTTTCGGTAGATCTAGGTGCTAAGCCTTTGAATAAAGTTAGTTATTTTGCTTATCGTATGCCAGAAAGGGTATGAAGTGAGTGATGAAGATTCGTTGTTTTAGTTTCATAACGAGCATTCATTACGAGTTCGTAACTTTAGTTTCTTTTTCTTTCACATTGCAACTAATGTTTTTTCTATATCTTCTTTAATTAAATTGAAAATGTGATTTTACTCATAGTCTGCAGTTCTTATTTTGGTTTCGCACCATCGATACCATAAATCATCTCTGTTTGGGATAATTTGTTTCTATTAATTATTCATTTTTGCAAAATAAATAAATTAGAAATAAAGAAAATTTTATGCAATATGATCGCAAAAAGAAAAATCATACGCACTCTAAAGTCGCGTAACTAAGCTCATAACAAACTAAGTAAACAGGCTTTCTCTCAATTATGTTCTCTATCAACTTAACCTTGATCTATCATAGTTAATCAAATAAATTCGATACTTCTTGCGTGAGAATTACAGTCGTCATAGTATTCGAAAAAATATTCACGATTATTCACGATCGACTAGCATTTTTACTGCTTCTGATATCTTTTTAAACAATTAAACGATAAGGATACAAATTTTCCTGCCATTTCAACCGTCTTAGAAAAAAAAACTTGCCTTACATCACAAAAGAAAAAGAAAATTCTAACACCTGGTGGTATAGTAGTCAAATGCTTTTACGTATGAAATCACTAAAAAAGATTATTACTCATCAAGTCATTCAACCTAATTTCTTGAAAATTAAATAAATAGGCTTTCCTATAATTATATTCCCAATCAGGTTAACCATGTCTCAAGCAGTGGTTGGAAAAACTACATTTATTTTGTAGCGAACTACAACTACAACTACTTTGTTATAAATGTAGTTAACTACAACTACTTGTTTTTAAATGTAGCGACTACAAACTACTTTTAAATTGTAGTCGCTACTTCGCTACTTTTTAAAAAATTAAAAAAAAAAGCACACACCGTTTGAGGACTGACCAAAAAATTCGAAAAGTGGTTTACATTAATAAATTAACTCATTTGAATATGGAATAGATCTAGGAATTGTTTTTGAATTTATTTGTTACTTTTCCTTTTTGTTCGTTTTTTTTTTTTTTTGCTAAAATTTGTCCTTTTTAGATTTTTTAAACAATTCTTACGAATATTCGCCGCAAGAAAGGATTCAAAAGTTAAAAGATTGAAAGAATTCAACCTTCATCTTTTTTTAAATTTCTTCCAGGGAATTTTTAGAAACATGAAATTATATTGAAGGATTATAAAAATTATGATGCCTAATAAACCAATGACATCAAACAGGCAGAATGTATTTGGTCAAAATGATGTATCTAAGGATCAGTTCGAAGTTTTATGATTCTTATTTCTCATTGCGTCCGCTGCAGTACACGGGCAAGATTTGCACCAGTCAGAGTCAATTAAACCTTGTTTTTTTCTTTCGCTCTCTTTTTTTTTTTCATTTATTTATTTATTTTTTTAATTTAAAAATAGTTTCCAGAAATCGCTACAAACTACTCTTTTTTTGTATCGCGCTACTCACTACTCTACTTTTTTTTAAAAGTAGTGCGCTACACTTCAAACTACTAAAAAATGTAGCTACTACAGTAGTTTCGCTACATGTAGCTCGCTACTTCCAACTACTGGTCTCAAGTAAATGATATGAATTTGACATTTTTGGTATAAGAAAACCACTGGTCATCTTGCTCAAAAAATATTCAAAATTGTATTTTTACTGTCCTACATCTCTTCACCGAGTCTTTACTTCTTTGACATTTAAAATCATCAGCAAACAAAAATTCTGGCTGCTTCACCATGCTAAAAGAACATGTAATCATGATATGCTGACAAGGAAATATTTACCATTTCTTTGGTCTGTTTACATTAATTCTTTGGTGCAAATTAAAACGGAAATAAATTATTGGCTTGAGGAAATCGGTTAGAAGTAACTTGATGAATAAATCGCAAGCTTGGTGGAGAAGCATATAAATTGCAATTAACTTGGTAATTCGAGAAAAGAAAATCAAGTGACCATTCGAAGTTGATTCTTGCAGAAACAGTTCAGGTTTCAGTCAGAGAAATAACCTAAATAACGAAAGAAAAAAAAGCTCTCTCGAAACAAAAGAAAACAAAAACGACTTGCATAGTGATTAATAAGGCAATGAGTTCGTAAATTTAGCTGTGCTTTCTTTATCTCTTAAAAACGATACACTGTATTGAGCATCATTGGCACTGATAAAAAGTGTTAAGTAGTAACATTTCAATCTTGAAAGATTAACTTGAATCCACTTTACATCAGAGATTTAGTGATATTAAAAATTTATATTACCGAATTCGAATAACTTTTTTTTGTTTTGTTTTATTTTCTTTCTTTCTTTCTTTCTTTTTTTTGTAGTGTAAAATCTTAGAGGCTGTCCATTAATACCATCTTTTTTCAACATATTTAACTCCCCCCCCCCTCTTTCCAAGTGCCTCACTTGCAGAGACTCTCTCCCCTCCTCGCCACGTGTGACACTAAATTTACAAACACATAGTTATAAAAACTATTTTTATTTCAACAAAAATGTGATGACACGCTTTTTGTTTTTCTCCGTCCCCCTAACACAAACTGTCACAATATCTCGAACCTCCTCCCCCTTAAAGCGTAACATCATTTGTGAATGAACGCTTAGAAAAGCAATATGCTTATACAAACTATAAAAGTTTCAAAATAATTTCCAATTGAGAAACATAAAAGTTATAGTAAATTTTATCGAATTTTAGTATTTATTACATGTTTACCAGATTGTTAGATTTAATAAAATCGTTTTTATTGGAAAAATGGTTAACAATAAAATAAATAATTAAATAATGGTTACTTGATTAATTTGAATCCTGTCTTTTTAATGAACAGAAATAATAAATCATGAAATGTTAATATTAATATAACTAAACTCTAAGACATTTTAATATATAGACTCAATCTTTTAACCGTTAACCTCTTTCATATTACATTATTCATATGCAGTACATTAATTCACTTTTATTGTTGTTGTATAATTTCTTAATGCAATGTAATTTTATTTGCGTGGCATAAATTTTTCAAAACTAATTATGCATTTAATATCATTTATTTGCTTTTAAAACCTTCTATCCCTGTAATTGACAACCTGCTGTTCAGTACAATTATACTTGTGGCTCTTGAATAGTTAATAGTATTGAAAAATTAATATTAATATTGAGATTACCAAGAAAGATTTAACTATCCTGCGCACACATCAAAATGTGCTGAAAATCGCATGAATGTACTGATTGACCATGAAATCGAGACACCACGATATTTCTGCAGGGCCGACGAGAGGGAATGTCAACCTACTAGAAAAATACTGGTCCTGAGCTGGGGATCGGAGTAGTATGTATTTATAAGTTTTATAGGGAGAGGGGGAGTCTTCGAGTTATCGAGACTCGACTGTATTTGGACTTTTTCTTTTTTTTTTTCACGTTTTATTTGTACTTTTTGAAAAGCTATATAGCCCACTGAAATCAGGTTACAATTAGGTTTTTTTTTCTATTAGTTATCTCACTACGTTAAATAAATATTTTATTAAAAAATGCATGTTTCACAGTTTATAGCCGTTACATTACTTTTTCGAATATTGGTGATATACCGCACACCGAGAATGAAAAGAGCACTTTTTAAATTGGATTAGCATTAAATTAGAATAGACTAAAAAAAATGTGCATCTTTCATTCTCGGTGTGTGATATGTAGTAATATCAGGCTCTTGAAAAAGTGTTACCACATCGAAAAACAAAATGGCTCTTAACTCCAGAGAAGTTGCCGAACCTGTTCCATTCAAATGATTCAATTTCAAATCACCTTCTATTTTCAGTTTAGATTTACCTGATGACTCACCGTGAAAGAATGTTAATATCCAAGGTGTTTGAGTGAAATCGAGAATTCGAAGTTCGAAAACAACACCAACTACTATTTATTTACTCTCCTAAATACAAACAATTATTAGGAGCGCACGAACTAAACCACTCATGCATCAATTCTCTCAAATCTAATGTTTATTTTAAAAGTGCAAATAAATAAACTTGGGTTATTGTGGAGTATCGACCTTTTCTATTTCACTGAATCACCTCGGATTTGGACATTTTTTCAATGGTTCGGCAACCTTTCTGGAGTTAGGAGACTTTTTTTTTCAATTGAGTTTTTTTTTTTAAGAGCCACATTAGAAAAATAATACGATTACATACTATTTATAAAATTAATTTAGAGACAGCTGAGAAAATGAGCGACTTTTTTTTTGAAACTTTGCCTAACCAACACATTATGCAGAGTAGTATAGTACTGTACTGCACAGTATTATATTATATAATTATTGATATATTTTGTTTCTACTGTGCTACTGTTTATATTCTGTGTTTACCCTGCAAAGCATCTCTCTATTTTGTTACAGTTAGGATCCGTTTTAGCTACGTTCTAGCTGTTGCTTTGTACGGGACATGTGAAACCATAATATGTCCAATAATCCGAACAATTTGACAGTCCAAACCTCCCCCGGTCCCAATCACTAATTGTGGGACTTGGTTCGAATTAACAAGGTTCTACTGTTATCAACTGCGGATCTAGAAATGTTTCAAGGGAGGGGCGATAGATTTCACTACGTATCCTTTACTACACATCTTGGCTTACAAATGCTGACCTCATTTGTTTTGGGCTTCAATTGCGAAATGTATCCTGAGGAGAGCATTAGGCAGGAATTCAAGTGAAACACGGACGATCGCAACTCACCAATGCAATTGCAAATTCCCAAATTTGGATTCAAGGGAAACGTTACAATCGCTACGAGATACGATTCTAATGTAATTCGACTTCCAGTAGCGATTTCAATTTTAGTATATTGCGATCCCCTCGAAGCGATTGCAATAGTGTTTCACTTGAATTCGGCCCTTAAACTTCCCTTCGACAAGAATCAAAAATAGTCTAAAAATGCCTTTTTTGAACTTCAGTATTGAAAATTTACCCGTGGTGAGTCCCTCAAGGGAGGGACGATTGCCCTCATCATCCCTCCCTTTTATCCGCCACTGACTGTTATACAGCTACGATAAAATGCAAATCAAATGCGCAAAAATAATAAAACCGCAAGTACAATACATGAACATTTTCTTGCAAAAAATTCACTTGTTTGGTATATATTCACAAGTTTTTAACTTCATGCACTTTTGAGACTTTCTTCACTAAGCATACTTCTCAACTTGGTTTTAATAATGATCATGTTAAAAAACTGATCAGATGCCATACATACATAAATTCATATTTTTCAGCCTTACATAGAAGGGCCCGGATGCCTCAATTTCATGGTCTAACTATACATAACGGCTAATAAATCCCACATACTTATCTGTCAAAGATTCGACTCCGAAAGGGGTGATAGTATTTGTACTTAACAATAGAAAGCCAGACAGCTTATATGCGTCACGTGGTCTTCTTACAATATGCTTCTAGCTGTTATATTTGAAATTTAAAAAAAAGTTGTTTTAGATTTGTTTCTTTAATTTTAAAATTTTTTATATTTTTTCACTTAAAGTTTAATCTTGCGTGCTTTCAAAAGTATTTTATGATTGGTCAAAATAAAAACTACACAAGCCTACAATCTGCAAGGTATGTTTATTAAACTTTGTTTATGAATGTAGAAATATCCCAACTATGTTTTTACAAGCAGCAGGTCGCGGATCTCGGATCTAAACACACTTAAAACTCTTACTGGAGGACAGCTAATGTATTTTCGTAAAACATAAAAAGCTTGGAATGGAATACAATAGATATCGCTCACAAGAAAGAAGAAAAAAAGTGTGCGGAATTGCAAAAACTTTGCAAATGAAAGTCGATGTATCCAAGTACCAGCGGTATAATCAATTTTCAAAATCAATCACACCGAGCGGTGGATATAACGGGTAAAAAATAAAATAATTTCTATAATTAAATTGAAGTATTTATTTACACTCAATGTAATAAATATCACTTTTATTTTTACACCCAGAATATTGAAAGTTGTTGTAGAAATAAATATTGAACTAATTGATTGTGAAATATTGTGCAGAACTAGAGGAATTGCGAACAATCGAATTTCCGCAATCTATGGATCTTGTAAAGAAGCATCCTGTTTATCTAACATCTCATTCTCCAAATTCTAGATGAAACAAATCAAGACCAGAATGTAACTTGACCTAAAATCATTCACATAGAAGTTATCAAGAGTATGGATGCAGTATTACATATTATTCTCCTAGGAGTCCCCCCCCCCAAAAAAAAAGAAAAAGAAAAAAAAAGCAATGGACCCCTCAAGTGCGAAAGCCCCTACAAAAAAGGAGAAAAAAGAAAACAGCCCCATAAATTTTCAACTTTGCGGTCTGAGCCGTGAATCCCCCCCCCCTAATTGGGCACCCCTGTCGAGACCACAAATTTCTTGATTTTCACAACAATTTCTACCGCTTATCAGCTATTTCTGCCAATTCTTATTTCTATATTCTTATTCTTATTTCCACCAATTATCAAGTTTAGATCAGCGTAAATCGAGGCATTATGCATGATCGATGATTCAAGTAATGACTGAAAATCTCAGTAGAAGAACATGTTAAGCTACAAATAAGTGAATCTGAGAAAATCGGCTTTGACAAATTTTAACATTCCGTTTTTCGTTGTTTCACCCAAGCAGAGTGCTTGCTACGCAGGGGTGCCCACAGGGGAAGATTATGGCGTAAGTTGCGCCATCAATTTTTTTTTGGGGGGGGGGGGGAATAATTTATTTTTGATTTAAATTATTTATGTTTTTTTAATTTAAATTATTTACGGATTTTTGAAAAAAAAAAATATTCATTAATTTATTTTTTTAATTTAAATTACCGTAAAATGGGGTGTATAGGAACAGCGGGGTCAATCGGAACAAAACTTCCCGACCGTACAAAGAAATTCTTCATAAATATACTATTGAGTATTTTTCGCCATGAATTTTTTTTTTAGAAAGGTAAGATCATAGGAAGTAGGAAAAAATTACTTTTGTCAATCTGGCAACGCTACTGGCTTCTAAAGAGGGCTGCACGTTGAATGCTAGAAAACATCACATTTTCATAGACTGCACAACTTCATATGCAAGAACAAACCTTCTTATATTTAAAAACTATGAGTGGTACGTTTCAATTATACATGTATCTGAACAACAGAATACCACATTAGAATTTACATTTTTTATAAATTGTGTCATAAAAGTGAAGAATTCTGAAAAATGCCATAGGAAAAAAATTTGCGGGGTGAATCGGAACACTTAGTTCTGTTGTTCCAATTCAAACTTATTTGAAGGAAACTGTTTGTAAAATCAAGATTCTAACCCTAATTCTTCTAATCAAGACAAGGACAAGGATTTATTACTGTTTATCCCTTCTCGTGAGCAACTAGATCTTAGAATGACAAAAGTTGCAGATTTCAAAAGATTTTTTCTCCAGGAGACTTCTTTTTACTTAAAATAAAAGGACTTTAGTAGTAAATAGACTTTATGTAGTAAACGTCCAGCACACAGACAGTGATGAATAAGCGGAAAAATCTTTCAGGACAATCCCCGAAACCCAGAAATTTCAAAAAACTAAAGAAAAGGTAGAGTTCATCCCAGGAGATGTTATGAAAAAACTTAAGCCAAGTCACAATTGCAAGTTTTAAGGACAAGTACATATTTGTGGACGATATGAGTGACTTCCATTCATGTTAAATCTTTGTATTTCAATTCAAAAGTATTTCTTAAAATTACTTTTCATTTTTCATAAGTTCAAAATTATTTTGAATTTTCACAAATTATAAACGTTTACTGGTACTGAAATTATACATTTATTTGACAGTAATTAACTGTTCTTATTCTCCCCCATCAATATTAGTCATGTTTGTGAGACCTATTACAGATTAAATTGAAAAAAATAAAAATTTTAACAAGTGTTCCGATTGACCCCTATCAGCGGGGTGATTCGGAACACCCATAATTTGCTATATATTTTAATAGTTATTGTTCAAAATCTTTTGTCTTTGCTTGGAATATCAAAAGTAAAGCAAGACCGAAGTTTTTGCCCAAAAAATCAAATTAAAAAAAAATCTTTTAACTGCTTTTTTTACAATCAAAGCTGAAAAGTGTTCCGATTAACCCCATTTTACGGTATTTCTTTTAATTATTATTTTTTTATTTATTAGTATTATTAATATTTTTTTTTTTTTTTTTTTTTGTGGCTTGGTGTGTGGGCTTGGACTGTCTGAAAGGGAAAAAAAAGTGATTCTGTTCTGCTCATAGTTCGAACTTTTGAAAAATCAATAATATATATAAAAAATGATAGTTGTATTTTAAAAAATAAATAAGTAACATTTAAAAAAAAATAAATAAACTAAAACATAGGGATGAAAATAAAAAGAACAAGAGGGTTGTGAAAAATTTGTGGGAGGGGGGATTTGTGCCACTGATCTTGGGGAGGGGGAGGATGGGCACCCCTGGTGCTATGATGTTATTGTTATACTTGAAGGCAGTAGTTGTAAATTATGAATTTTTAGCTCTTAAATCGGATCTCGTTTCGGTGTTTCGACTATTTTTAAATTCAACTCGAAATGATCTTTTGTATCATGAAATTAACATTGTTTACAAAACTATCAAAAAAATCGCAATAAGAAAAAAAAAAAAGTCCCTGGTATAAGTTTACTTGACCCTAAATAAGTTGACCCCTAACTTCTTAAGCTATTTCGATTTTTTTTTTTTTTTAATTTTCTTGTGTTAATCGAATTACGTCTCTAATCAAGGCGGAGTTAGAGAAAGAATGACAAACTTCGACTCCTGACTTTCAAAGCCTCCGCTTTCGACTCTGTCTCCTTTAATGACTCCGCAGATTTGGCTGAACTGCGGACTCGGAGTGACAAACAAATGACAAACAATTTTAGCACCCGCGACTCCTTCGTCTTTATCTCGAAATTAATTCGACTCCGACTCTGCAGTACTTTCATAAGATACTCTCTGGTACTTTAATAAGCATGGAATGAAAGAAAATAAAAATATATTTTGAAACGGAAAATAATCCGGTGCCTTTTTAAAATTTTATTTGAACTATTTTATTAATTCTTAACTTGATTCAATTTTAAATGATCATGACAACATGCACTAGAACTCTCCTCTTTCGTAATGTTTTCAACAGTAGCTTCTACAGGGACCTTAAAACTATTAATCTTCACATTTTCGGCCCTTACTCGAATACCACCACAACAAGCACAAACAAACAATTCATCTTGCACAAACATGCATATTTGGGAGCAGAGGCGGACCCAGGGGAGTGTCAAGTTTTAGTGGCTAGTATTCGTTATCAGTTAAGAGGGAAGGAAAACGAAGCAGGCAAAATTTAAGCTTTCTCCAAAGCATCATACAATATTGCACAGCAAGTAATATTTTTATAATATTCTGTTAAATTAAACATTTATTCATTTTGGTCAAAATTTTTAGCTGGAAAAATTTAATTTGCAGTTTATAAACGGTCTACATGTAATCAATAATGGAATTATAAAACTCTTAAAAGAAGTAAAATTTAACTTTTATTGTTTGGGTAAAATTGTTGAATGAAATCAAGACTGATTATGGCTGTGCAGCTTATAAAATGTTTCTTATCACAGGGGTGTTAGATGACCCTTTGATGCCCCCCCCCCCACCCTTGAATCCGCCAATGTTAGGGAGATGGGGGGAGGGAGAGAAAAAAATATTCTTAAAAAGAAAAAAAAATCCTAGCCTTTTTAAAATTTTATTCGAGCCGTTTTATTAATTCTTGGCTTGAATCAATTTTCAATGACTATCACAACATGAACTATATTTTCCTCCATTCGCATGGTTTTCATCAGTCGCTTTTACCGAGTACTTAAAACAGCATTTATCTTCGCCGTTTCCGAACTTAATCGAATACCACCAAACACGCACGAGGAAACAAATTCCCTTGCACAACGCGACAGCAAGGAAGAATGTCATGTCCCACATCACCCCTAGATGGCGCTAGTACAGCCGGTTATTGTTGGACGCTCCCATCACCTTGGCAACCAATACCGAAGCTAGTAACTCAAAAAATATTCTCTCCATTCAGTGGCTGCATATCAGTTTGTGCCGCGAATCCGACCATAATCGTTCTCCTTGCGAAAGCTCTCCGTGTTCAGCGTGTTGTGTACTTGTCATTTCTCGAGTTCGGCATTTAATAAATTAGCTGCTGAAATATCATTTGACTAATTAGTGTTTGGATGTATGCGATCGTGTGTTAAGGCATATTTCGATTTGTGTTGAACTTGTGAAAAACTATCGACACTTTTTGACAATCTCAAGGAACCTGTCAAACTTTACAACTTGTTTCCTTCCAAAGGTTGGACATCAATGATAAGGACAATGTGTACTATAGAGTGCTCCCGCATTTGTGCGTACTATTATGTGGTGCGGGCTTCGTCGCTCACCTAGTGTGAAAAGGAGTGATTCAAATTTAATTTTGGATTTTCTTGCCCTGCTCGATTAGTGCAGCTTTTTTTGTAATTTATTGGATTTTATTATAAAAACTTTCAACATGCCGGAGGACATGGAAATTCAAGATGATCCTGATAAGCCAAAAAACACGACGTTTAAAAAGGCTTTAATGAAAAGATACCGTGAGTATTTTACTTTTTCTTCCGATTTTATTTAAACATTTTAAAAACAACTAATACATTGAAGACTTAAAGTAGGAAATATTACCAATATTTTTAAAAAGTTTATAGGATAGTCGGGCCAGTCGTTGAACGATTCGGTTTTTTTGCTTTTATTTTATCACTATTTTTTTTTTCTCTTTTAAATTCTTAGTAATGTCTCATACGATTTTCCTCAGATGAATTGGCAACAGTAATTTTCTTCTTTTTGAATCCATAAAAGAAAGAAGAAAATTTTGTGGTTGTCCACTGGTTAGGCTTGCATTCATTTAATGGATGGCTAAAAAACGCCCCCTCCCCCAATAAATAAATATATGTATATATATATATGAAACAGGTTAAAAGTTTTTACCGATATTATGAATTATGAAAATTAAATCGTACTTAGTTTCTTATTTGCTGCACTGTCAGACTACAAAACAAGAAGGACTGTTTTAAGCTGGTTGTTCCATCGCGTACGGAAAAATGTATAGGACATTTATTAAAACTTTATTAGAATTTCATCAAAGCATTTATATCTTGCAATGTCATATTCTGATAAATTTCTACTATCTTAAAGTAATGTCTCGTAATTGTTTATTTTTTTGAAAAAAAAAAGTTTTTTTTTTTTTTTGACTCTATAAATGTGGTGCGCAGCGCATGAAGAAGAATATTTAGTCCATTTTTGCTTTTCTTCGTTCATACACAGAGTGTAACGCATACATCAGTGATCAGTCATCAAACCGCATAAAAAAACAGAGAAACTATTTTTAGTGTAAAAAAGTTGGGAGTTTATAATACTTCAAAGATTTAAAATTCTGTATTTGATTTTACTGTATTGAAAAAATATTTTATGGGAGTCAAGTTATTATTTAAACATTATTTAATGATTAAATATTTGTAATATTTTTTTTTCTTAAAAGTCCTGTCACGCATAAACTCTTTCTTTTATGTGTTTGTGTACTGTTTGAAAAAGTGAGGCGTCTGTTTTTGTTTATGTTTTTCTTCAGAAAATGTGGTTAATTGCCAAGTGGATAGGTACTTGTTTTCGAGCGGTCTCCAAAAAAGAAAATTTACAGCTCTTAAGTGAACTTGACATGGTTTCAGAAATAGCTATAAGATCCATATCTAGAAAGCCCTACTTTTTACAACATTTTAAACATCATAAATAAGGTCTGCAGCAAACAAAAACGGCTTGCCTGAGTATGATAACATAACTAGCTGATAACAAACTTTGCTGATTATGTCTACTCTCCGAACCGCCAATGACGGTGGCTTTATTTATTTACTTATTGTTTAACTGCAATGTCGCTTTACTTTCTCATCGCTGACAAAATACGTAATCGTGTTACATTCTGTTAGTCGTCCACGTGTTTGTTGTGGACTTGGTCTGTAACCTAATTTTTAGGTTACTAAGTGCTATCTAGGTCAGGAAGTTGCCTAGAATATGGGTTATGCCGCGTCCGCTCGTGTCGATTTGGAATCGTGAGCTTTCTTTCAGTACTTGGTTCATGACGTCATTTTCAACGAGACTAGTTTTCTGATCAATTTATCGTAGAATGACTGAGAGAGTGTATATTGGTTTTTCCCGTGAAGCAAGGAATATTTCATTAGATCCGCTCTTTGTTCGCGTTGTGTAATTAAAAATTCCTAGCTAAAATGTTCTTTATTTTCAATCGTCAGTTTGGAATTAAACGGCGAAAGTTAATCGCTCCTCATTTCAGCCATTGTCATACGCCGTGTTGTAGTTTTTTAATGAGAATTATAAAACTGATCTTATGTATTATCTTTCCCTTCTTTGTAATACGTTTAATCTTTAAAATGATGATTTAAGATAAGTTTTCAATCTCACGCTTTTATTTTCCCCTTCCTTTACTTTTGTTTAAGTTTTTGAAAATTCACAGCTGTAGATACTAATTATCAACACTACGGAGGTCAATATGTAAAAAATAACTAGTATTTCTGAATACCAAATTACCATTTCAACAAACAACGTATGCAGTTATCAAAACGATGAAACAGTTTCAGTATCAATAAAACTGTAGTAATTTCTACGAAGGCATAAACAACCCGTAAGATCATTTTCATTAAATTATTTACTTATGTTCGTGTAAATAAATTAACTTGTTTGTAAGAAAGCCGAAAATGTAGAGGACATATTTTTATTTTTGATTGTTTTTCAAACATGAAAGCAGATTTATATTCGACTATAATGCTTTAGTATTTTGTTCAGTAATGAAAGTGATATTTTTTGTTCTTCTACCACAAGGGGGTGTAAAAAGGGGTCTTTTATGGGGCGGGCCGCAGCCTTTGGGGTGGGGGGGGAGATAGACGTATCTGCCTACAAAACTAATGATTTTCTGAGTTAATGCCATTTTGGAGTAGCTACATTCGATCATGAGAAGGGAAAAAACAGGTTTGGGAATTTTCTTCAATTACTTTTTAATGATTTTTCAATGCAATAAAAAATACTGAAAAAAAAAAAAAAAATTACGTGTTAGTCATCGAAAGAAAGACCGCAGAACCAGCGCAAAGATGAAAGCTCGGCGTAATTTCAGGATTTCCTTTTTCTTTTTTTAAACTAACGAATCGGAAAGTTGTTTTTGTTTTGCTGCGTAAAAGTTCATTAAATTCTGGTTTTAAGTTCCAAAAAAAAAAAGAAAAGACATTGTAGTTGTATTCTTCTGGAAGTTCATTGATCATTATTTAATTTGTTTTTTTTTTTTCTTCGGGTGTGCTTTCAATAATAACTATTAATTTTAAAAAACATTATGAACTTTCACTGATTCCAGCAGTCATTGCTTTTTGAATGATTTAACTGCTTTTTTTCCCACGTAGAAAAATATTTTTATTTTCTTAAACTTGAAGAATTTATTTGTAGTAGTTAGTACGTAGTAGCTACATAAATGTTTCGTTTTAGGGCTTTATTTTTACAATTTAAAAAACCGGGAGCTTTATATACCTTAGAAATTATTTTTCATTCGCTAGTTGTGTGAAATTGTCTAATTCGTTAAAATTCGGCTAAACCAAAACATATATAGGAACTGAGTTACAATATAAATTAAACCCGAATTTGTTTTGATTGGTTGATTTTTTAGTTGTTTCACATTTGATATAGATGTTGAGCATTTTTTTATTCTTGGAATTAAGCGTGTACTAATTCGGAGTTTCGGCCATTTTTACAGTAATTACTGTGTGTAGAAATCATGCTGAATGTTAAAATTTGGAGATTTTTCTCAAAACTCATCCCATGTATGTTGCCATACTTGATATATAAAAATCGAAGTTATGAAATTTTGTCTTCTCGTTTTAGGCTCGAGACACAGATTTATTTAACATCAAGTAAAATCTGGAATAATATTATCAAACGCATGTTGTTCTAATAGCTTATTCTCTTTGCTTAATAATATTTCATCAATTAACAGTATTTATAACAAATTTTATGAGCATTTCATTCCTTGTCAAATTCAAATATAATCGAAGTAATTCTCAACTCGAAAACGATAGAAAGTAAGAATTATACTCTTGACCTAAGAGTAAAAATTTCCACAACCACGCCAATCATTAGCGCCCTCTATGTAATTATTTTTCATGTCTAGAAACTTAGTTTTGGAATGGGGAGCCATTTTGAGAAAGTGTATTGCTTTACTTTAACGTAATTTACGTAAAGTGTATATTTGTGTTTTATAACACGGATGTAATGAAATCTTATCTCGTGGCCTTGAATGTATATCACAAAATTAGAGTAGGGAATCTAAAGGGAAAAATATCAGCATGAATAATCCGACTGATGATAATTTTTTTTCACAGTTTAACTTTTTGTATTTTTTATTTGTCTATAAGATAAGCCTTGAACGATAGATACTGTAAGCGGAAACAAGCAGAGCTGTTAAATGTGCCCTGGGAAACAAGTGTTTTTTTTTTTTTTTTTTTTCCTTTCTCGGTAAGTCTTTTCCTGATAGTGCATGAGGAAATAAAACTAGTGCTTCTTTGTTTCCTGGTTAAAAGACACTGATATTAGATATCAATGAGTGCTATGTACGATTGCTAAAATGAATTTCTTGAGTAAGTTTACTACGCAGTTTTTCACCAAGTAAAAGGAAACCCCCTCACTTTTTTTTCCAAAGTATATTTGTCCCTTTGTTTTCCTCTTCATTTCACATCATACTTTTAATATGTATCTGGGAGACAAAGGGCACTATGTCCGTAAGTCTATTTTAAAATGATAGCTTTAAAGTTTTAAAATTAAAAAAAATGCTATCATAAGATGTTAAAAGCAGAACCATAATATTTTTTTTAAATATATATTTTTTAATCCTATGAACTGACATTTTGGCGAAGAAAATTTCTTCCGAAAAAACTTCAAACACGTCTCTTGAAAACCTTTGCGATTGTCATATAGTACCCTCTTAGGCATAGAGGGTACATATTTGAGAAAATTAATAAGCTGGGGATGATATGACTATAATCAGGTCTATATTTCTAAAAAAAGAAGTACAGAATCCCTAGTCTTTACAACACATATTTTCATTCGTAAATTGCCTGGGCTCCAAAAAAATGAAAATTTACTTAAACATGTAAAGAAATGTAAGATAGCAAATTGAGTTCAAAAACTAACATGACTGATTTTCGTGGCTTTTCCTGCCTTGAATTAAATATCCTTTTTTTTAGTGGGCTAAAATGTAACATTTCCAAGTTTTTCTTCTTTTCTCATTTCTCGTTAAAATGCTCATTTATGAACTGTCTTTCTTTTCCGCTTTCATTCTTTTAAATCTTTGTTTTCTTTCCTTTTTGTTAATCAATCTGAAGTAGTGAGATGTAACTATGGTATTTCTTACATTAATAAAATAAGAAAAATGAAAAATGCGAATAAAATTGAAAAAAAAAGGGGGGTGATGGAAATATTTTTAATGTTGATTTTAGTTACATATGCAAGTTCCGACATGATCCGGGTGATTTAAAAAAAATGACTAGTTCCTCTAGAACAAGAATATTTCTGAAGCCAACGTTGCACTGAATTTTCCTCTGAATGGTTCTAAATAATTCATGCCTAAAATTCTACAGGTTTTTAATAATAATATTGTTCTTTTGTGAACGATGATGTACAATCAGTAAAGATGTCCCAATACTGAGCTTCCATCAAATCTCACATGGCTGATAACAAAAAGAAAAAAAAAAAAAGATTGCTAGCCTTTATTTTTAAAACTATTTCAGAATTTTCTGCAGCATCCATCTTCCCCAAGATTGCTCGTTTCCAAATATCTGAACATTTGGCTTAAGTTTTTCTTCTTCAGAACACTTTTTCGGGGTTACACTCAAAAAATAACCTGGCACCTTTTTTTAACCTTCAACGGCGGCAAAAAGAAAAGGCACTCTTCACCAATTCTTCATTTTTTCTTCTATAAAGAAGAAGAAAAAAGAAAAATCCATCGGCGTAACAGTGGCCCAAATTCCGTGCCCCACTAGAGCGAGGAGAGTGATCATCACGTAACCTACTTTTCCCACACTTCAAATGAAGCTCTCTGTCGTTTGTGGGGGTGGGGAAGATGGTAAGACCAGGGAAAATAAAGAGCTGTTTTCCTTCCTGATGTGTTCTTTTCATAAACCAGTCTCTCTCTCTCTCGCTTCAAGATACAGATCCCATTGCTTTATTTATGATCTGGTCAAGCTTCGGTAGTTTTTGAGGGAGATGTTGTTTAGTTAATCTGTTGAATACTTTCAACTTGAAAGATGCACTCATTCTCAGTGGCGGTTTTTTTTTTCTTCTTCTTCTTTTAGCTCTGCTCTTGACATTTGTTTCAGGCCTTCACAAAGTGAGAAAGTTTGAAGTCCTGGTTTAATTTAAAAGGACTTGATCAGTCGATACCGCCTGTTCACTGCTTATAGCGTTTTCATAATAATTTTAAAAGATGCTTTCAATGAAGAAATCAAAAATTAATCATTTGCGCATTTCATCATTTCTCAAAATTACCTCATTCAAAGTGCCAATGGTTCATCACTATTGATGAATGTGTAACAGTCGCGAGTTATTTCGAATGGTGTATCTCTGCATTAGTTTTCGCTTCAAAATTACATCGCTTTTTGCGTTTAAAAATTCAATTAAAAATCCAGAAAACATGTGTTAGTGTTCAAGAAAATTTCTTTTAACTGATAGAAAAAGCTATTTTCATAGGATTTTGACAAAGTTTGCCTTAAAATTACCTCCTATATTTGGGGTTTTAAAATCCATGCGTTGTTTTTCAAAAGTGCAATATTTTAATGTGAATACCATTTGAACAACTGAAAAGTTAGAAAGAGCATCTGTCACCCATTGATATAAAACAGTTTGTTGCATCGAAATGTTTTACGTTTGCATTTTTACTACAGAGTACGGGTGCATTAGAGTGATTGGTTTTGGCACACCAAGGCACAACCAAGGTAGTTAGTTATATTCGTGAAAATTAAAAACTTTCAAATGCGTTAAAAATACATATAATTTTCAATTTGGAAGGTAAAACTTATCCTATTGAAACGCAAAGAACATAATGTGTTAAATTTTAGATAAAAAATGAATTTAATGTAGTTAAAATTTTGACCGATTTTAACTCATAATATGCGGCCGAAGTTCGCTATCCACTTGAATAAAGTAAATAAAAAAACCTACTGAAAGATTTTCAATATCCCAAATCAGTCAAATAAGTAATTTTTCATTATCCTCACATAATGCAAAAACTTACGTAAAGCTTAAAAAAGGTTTAAAAGAGTACATGCTTTTTATTAGACCGCAAGGAATATTTAAATGTTATGTGAAGCATTAACAGTTTAATCAATTTTGAAAATTTAAGTTGATTTAACTTTTTAAAGCTTAACAGTATTACTGAGGGGGGAAAAATCATTTAAAAAGGAGCTAGACCCTCTTAATTGTGTCCTAATTCTTATGATCATCAGTCATTATACATTCAAAATAATTACACTTATTTTACCAGGACAAATACAAATCGAGGAGGAGGGAGGGAAGAGGGAATACGCATTTTGTAACCACTGAAAATTGCCTTTTAAAAGTAAATTAACAAAAAGAAAAAAAACGAGAACAATGTACAAAATACCCTTAAAAACAGGTTTAAATCAAATTTGCAAAATATGACAAATAAAAGAATCTCAACTGCATCTTAAAACTTAGTTAAAATGCGTTGAACACATGATATAATAAAAGGATTTTTAATGAGCTCTGATAAAAACTTGTTTTGTAGTATATCTTCAGAAGCAATTATTTATAATTTTCAGAAGTAAAATAACAAAAATCTTCGTTAAAATAAACTTTACCTTTCAATTCACAGCAAGAACACAAAACCCAAAAATTACATTATTCAGTGAAAAGATAAATAATAAAAGGAAAATGCTTAATTAAAAAAATACTTTTCATGACACCTGGCTTAATTAAAGGAAAATGCTTAATCAAAGTAACACTATTATATAAAACCTGGAGTCTATTATCTGGATGCTCTTTATTCGGTGTTGTGTGGGAAGCGATTATGCGGAAAACCCGCACAACTCCCGGCAATCCGTGCGCCATCGAAAGAGAGAGTAAGGACGAACTATTAGGCGGCCGCCATCTTGGTCTAACCTTCGTCAGGTCATTGGCTCAGTGGCTCAAGGCCACAAGTGCACGTGCGGCCGCTCGCTCTGCGCTCCCATTGGCTGAGCGGCGACAAGAGTTGGTGTTACGGTAACCGTTTCTCCCCCCGCGCGCGTCGCGTCTTCGCTTTTGTCGCAGAGAGCTGTTCAATTAACAGATGATTTGAGAGCAAAAACTCTTCTAATCGATCACATTTTTAAAGGTAAAACATCGACGACGGACATTTATCTTTTGTCCAGCTCGGATGGACAGATCCGATACTCCAAATATTCCTTTCGTTCTACTACATCGGTATCGAATAGTTCTCTCTTTGATGCGAGAAAATTTCCTTCTCTTTTTTAAAGTTACCGGAAAAATTAAAAATGTTAACCGTCAAAATTGATATCGACACAAAACCTACCAGTTTTTTTTTTCCTTATTTGCTCGAATTGAAGCATGTTTGAACATTTATGGATTATTATTTTTATTATTATTTTTTGTTCAGCAAATACAATTTTTTACAGTAACAAAACTTTCTTTAGGTGAAAACTTGTCAATCAAAACCGCGTAATCAAACATTTCTAGAGTAAAAATTTCTAATGTAAGAAAAAGAATAACGATTTATAATTCCTTTTTTTTAGGGTAGTTTTCGATTTTTCAATTTTATTTTTATATGATAGAGTAACATGTGTGAACATCATCGGTGAAAAAATTTTTGCGATACGATAAGTAGTTTTTTTTTAAATAATTTTTAAAGTTCAAGAAAATGTGACGTCACTCGGCGGCGGAAGAAACGTCATCGGTACTTCCGCCGCGCCTCAGCCGAGGAGGAGAAGCGAGGGAAACGCTTGGCTACGTTGAAGACGCACTTGAAGACTATTAACTCCTCGTGATTTTGGAAGATTTAAATCGCTCGTCCTCTCGAAAATAGGCAAAAATCATCATTGATGTCACTTGAGGGAGATTGTTGGACTGTCCTTTGACGTATCCTGTCTCCATCATGCATCAAAAGGATTATTAAATATCTAAAAATTAAAAATAACTACGCGCTCAAAATGTCCGTAGCGATAACATGGGTCTGTCGCGGAGAGCTGAGGATTGAGGCCGAGTGACATAACTCGTGACGTATCAGAAAAGCGCGCTTTTGCGCGTCGGATTTTTAAAAATTCATTAAAAATCAATCGTTGTGTTTTAAAATACGGCAGTGGTGAATTTTGGAGTTTTGAGGGTCAAGTAACAATATTTAATGATCAAAATGGGGATTTTTAATAGGTCACAACTAGCCTATTGTAAAACAAAAAGAAAACTTTTTTCCACCAAATGTTTTGTGTTTTATTTTTTTATTCATAGATTTCTTGCCTAAAAACAATCAGTAATTGAGCCCAGATTTTCCCCCTTAGTTCAAGAATACAATACATTTATTTTTTTGTAAAATATAGTAGATCTATATATTAGAGATACAGCAATTAACAAATTAGTCGATTACCGATCAATCGCAAGTCGATAATCCGCAGCGTATGAATGATAATGATAATGTTTTTTTTTTTTTTTTTTTTTTTTTGTTAATTAATTTCTTCATCTTTATATGCATACAATTTCGATTTTTACAGTTTCAAATTTATTTTTCTGCATTTTTCATATTTTATTTTGAAATTTGTATTCCGAAATCCTATTTTGTTTATAATTAATATTAATCACTTCATGTTGTACAATATTGCTGAAAATTTCATGTGTTTATTTTTAATAAATTCATTCACCATAGTTCTAGGGCTACGTACTTTCCACTGTTAAATCGCGAAATATTCGCCGATTATTTGATGCATGTAGAACTCCGCATTTCCGTCAAATCAATTTTTCCACTTCAAAAGGAATCAAGTTTTGTTTTTGTTCTCCAACGGATCCGGCGGGAAAATCTTATTGCGGCTCAGAAATAAACTTCCTCTAAATATTTAGATCATTGCGACGTCTTTCATGATGTATTTCTGGAAATACGACATCGTCATAAAGCAATCAGTATTCCGAGCAGAAAACACCAACTAGAATTTTCTCTCATCCGAAGTAGCCATGGGAAGAAAGTTATGCAATTTTTATGCATGATAAGTAGCTGCGCGTGCACACAACAATGCTTCTGTTGGTATTGCCACCGAATCGAGAAAAACTATTCTTGGTAGCATTTATCCTTTTCCCTACTGTGTGGCCACCAATGTTACGCCTGCGCTGGTAAGTTTCCGAATATGTGTCGTATTTCCGTAACTCATGGCGATTTTCCAGATTCCTCTCCCATTTTATTTATTCTTTTTTATTTTTAATTTCGTTTTTTTCTCCCAATGGTTGGCTGTTTTGCAAACTTGCTTCCTGTTGGCGCTGAGCCAATAAAGCTGTTAAAGTTCTTTTTTTTCGCCAGGGTTTGGAAGTTTTATTGATTACACCAATGTTTTTTGAAGAACTCTTTTTATACGCACATATTTTGCTTTTATTGATACAATTTGTATACAATATATTCTGGATATTTTTACTATTCGTTATTCCGAAATACTATTAAAAGAGCGTTACAAGTTGTTTAACTTTGATTGGATTATTAGGACTAACATTTACTTAAATATACTATTTGTCAATTATATAGAATAACGCCTCCTTAGTATTACCATTTTTATAGTCATCACTCATAGAATAATTCATGTTTCAAGAAATTATCACAAAATATTCTAGTTTCCTATAATTTGAAAGCATACATTTTAATTATTTTATTATTAATGGAGAGGAGGTTGGACTCAAGTTAGCACAAGAAAATTCTCGCAGTAAAATGACTCACCTTACGACAAATGAAACATTACGCTACTTAAGATAATGAAAAATGATCGATAAATTCTTGAAAAGATAGAAATTTAGAAAAATCTCAGCAAACTTACATTTGATATCTTAAAAATGTATTATTAAATGACAACCGATACATACACGATATGAAAGAACTGGGTATGACATAATAATCTCGAGATTTAAAAAATACCAATATTAAAACTAACTGACGGATTATCAAAAAAAAAAAAATCCATTTTTGATGTCATCATGAAAAGCAAAAAGAAATCAGAGTGCAAGGGGGCAAAAAATGTTCCAAACTTTGAAAAAATATATCACTCAAAACAACATTATATTTTACTTTATTTCTTTAAATTAAGTTTGTGAAACGCATTTATATGAAAGAAAAAAAGCTCACGCCTAATTTCATTATACTATTGATTGCCACGCCCCCTTTTTTTTCATTATTGCATAAATAAGAAAAATACATAATTCATTTCTATTTCTAAAAGATAAAAAGCGAAAGTAATTCATTCATTCATTAAATTCCACTTACACTACTTTGAAAGAAGTTTCAAAAACTACACTACACTGATTAAATAAATGTATATATAAATAAAAAACAAGCAGCTAAAAAAAGTAGAAATCATTCACTTCTAGTTATTTTCATTATTCGTGACACTATTTACGATAACAGTGATTTAAAGTTTTTTTTTTTTTTTTTTTTTCATTCAATAACGTTTATTTGTTATTGAATGCAGAGTTTAAAAAAAAACTATGCAAAATGATGAAAGGATTAGGTAATTCAGTCATTAAATTCCACTTCCATTGCTTTGCAAAAATACAACGATTAGATAAAAGGAAACGCAGCTAAGAAGAAAAAAGAACCATTCTTCTCTGGTTATTTTAATTAATCGCGACAATATTTATGATAACATCTAGCTTTTTTAAAAAAGCTTGATTCAATAACGTTCATTCGCCATTTAATGCAAAGTTCAAAAAAAAAAAAAAAAAAAGAAAGAAAGAAAAGAAAATTTAAAAAATGTTGAAAAGAGAAAGTATTTCATTCATTAAATTCTACAACCAAAGCTTCGAAAGAAGTTTCAAAAACTAAAACACACCGATTAACTAAAAGGAAACTCAGATACAATTTCACCCCAACATTCTCATTATCATGAATCATGCGTGACATTTTGGATCCGCATCTTCACACTTTTCTCGCCAATGATACCGAATTCTCCGGCATTGTTCATTGAACATGTGAAGAACAAACATGCCCTTTTTTTTATTTCTTACGCAGAAAATTAGAGTGTGACCCAGTAACCTGCTTGGTTAGCTGCCTCTTTTTACCTGTGGTCTAGAATGGTGCTCGCGCCTGCTTTGCCAACTGGAGCACAACCATTTCGTTTATTAAGACGGGAGTAGAAAAACAAATGAGAAATTTTCATTTTCATGCGCCTGCTTCTGGAAATATAATGAAAAAAGATTTAACCCTTCCAAATTTAGACATGAGAATTTTTAGACCGGATGCCGAATTCATCAATGGAATTCTTTATTGGATGGATTATTGTTTAGTTCTTTTCTTAATATCGTTTTGGAGTTGTGATGAGAATATTTGAAAATATGTTTCATTGGTTGAAGACATTCTTACTATGTTTGATTGTTTTTATAATATCGTTTTAAAGTTACGTTGAGAATATTAGAGAATTTTAGCACAATTCTCACGTAATGTTTATGCAGCTCTGAGGTTTAATGAGTTGAACGAATTGTTGATTCGAAAATATTTTAAATATTTAATTTGTATTTCAAATCTGGATGTATTTTCAAAAGCTCTAGTCAATGTATAGATTTTCTCTAGAAACTAGATCTGAGAAAAATAGTTGAGAACAAAATTACATAGCTTTTCAGTGAGGTAGGAAAATACTGCTGTGGGTAAACAGTTAAGTGTTTCCCATAATGATAAAGATTTATTAACGTAAAATATGGTACATATTAATAAACCTATTTATTTTGACTTGATATTGTGTAATAATGGGGCAATTATGAAAATCATTGCAAATAAAAAAGTTTTTACACCAGTGACGTTTCGTCAACTCTTTATCCGAGTCATTATAATAAAATATCTTCGAAATGTCTTCGAATCTTTGGTTACATTTAACAAATATTGGGTGGAAGTTTTCGTGGTCATATGAGAAACTCGGCCACAAGTTTGTTTTGTTTTTGTTTATTTTTTTTTTTTTTTAAGTTTAAGAATCTCCCCTATATTGACAGTTTTTTTTTAATTTATCACAATAAAAACACTAAGTAGATTAGATTTACTTCTGCTTATGAACAGATCATTTACCTGCTTTGCTTGGAAACATACAACTAACGCACATTTAAAAATAATTTTCAAAAGCGAAAGAAGATTTTTCAAAACAGTTTAATATTACTCCATACGTCGAGAAATCCCATCTCTCGAAGCCTAATGAGTGCTTCAACTGCAAAGAATTCCCTTTCTCCCCGACTACAGGCGTCATTTTACATCGATTGGTGCTCTAACTCGGGACATTGTCTTTCAGGCGGCTAAATCTGAAGCAACTCCTTCCTCATTGTATAGAAATCAATACCGTAATGAGCGCTCGAACTGGGATATAAATATCAGAGCGTAGGGAAAGAAAACTCATAGCTATGTTGGGGATAGCATCCTATTAGAAGAAGTCATTACAGCAGAAGGTTTTGGTGCTGCATCAGCTTTCTTTGCTTCTTTATTTACGTGTTTATGAATTAGACTTTTTTTTTTCTCACTGCTAAACACATTCTGTTATTTTCAAATAAAAATTTTTGTTCGAGTAATTTGGGGGAAGATGCCATATCATGTGTTTCCCACACAAGAATCAACAAAAACAACTAGCCAGTCAGTTAGGATGAAGGAGCATGCATAATGAAATCATACATAAATTGTTTTTGATTTACCGCAATTTTAAGGAGTTTTTATAGTGTTTTGTTATTTTTACCGCTCTGATGAGTACCCGAATTAGTGTTAAATGCCTTTGGCTAAGACGCCGTATTTTCTTTTGGGGAAGATGCCGTATCTGTTCGACTGATCCTACTCGAAACATAGTCCTAGACTTTTTTTGTTTTAATGAAATACATCTTTATTATGGTCTTTAATATCCATCTCTATTATGGTCTTTAATTTCACTGCTCTAAAATTAATTCATTACTCTAAAAAATGTAGAGGATTTTTTCGCGCCTTAAAAAAATCCTAGCAATATCTCAGAACGTAGCAAAACATCTCTTTAAACCGAGCTGAGCTTATGAGCAATATGAACTAATATTTGCAATTTCCCGAATGATTCATGTGCATGAAAATTAGCATCAACGCTGAGGAGCTCTTCCCTTAAATAGCCTAATTTTACACAAAATAAACGTTTGAATCGTTTATCCAAACATCTTGGAGAAGTCAAATTGTTTAGTTTTGTATCCTTGAAAAAACGGGACCCTCTCGCTTCTGCGAAATCGGAAAACGCATTCATTTGTTTCCCCACGTGGAAGTTATTTTTAGTCTCCCGTCCCCAAAATATTTCTGGAAAGGCCTGACAGCAACAAAATTTCTTGTATGAAAACCAGCATCAATGATAGCCGACATCGAGTTTTATAAACACGCCGTTTTTTCTCGGTTTGCTTTTCTTTTCAAACTTTTAATAATATGCACAACGTTTCGTAGCAGTTAATACTTTATTCTTTTTTCCTTTCACTAACGTATGCTTAATCCAATAACTCAATTTCAGCTGCTTTTATTGATACTCAACTTTTAATTACCATCGTTTACCTTTTAAAAGTTTTAATATGCACTAAGTTTCGTAGCAATTGAAGTTCTTTTCTTTTTCTTCTACTAACAAACACCTTACGCATAATGCAGTTAATCTATTTCATCTGCTTTTACAGATATTTAACTTCCTATTACCGCTGTTTTTCTTTTCAAACTTCTATTTACACTAAGTTTCGTAGCAGTTAGGGCTCTTTTTTCCTTTTTCCAATTTAAGGTGTTATTTTCATTGTTAAAAAAGCTTAATAAGGAGAATTTTATGTTTCTAATAGGCACCTTTTACAATGTTATCCAGGTTAATTATTTCTCACTCTGTTTTGATATCTGAATTTCTCTGCAAATCAGAAATTTTAACATTATTTGTCGATATATTTTGGTAGAAATATTATTGAAAGGTTTTCTACAAAACACTTCAATTGAATGTATTATTCTCCCGTACTAAAAAAATATTATTTTTGCTTTTTCGACTAAAGATACCAATTTCCAAAAATCAAACTTTGTTTTGAAATGCTTGGATAAATTCTTAGTTATAATCAGAGAATAAAACAAAATTCCTTTGCGTTATCATTATATATATACAAAAAAAATAACAATAACTATCGAAATTGGTACCTTGAAAAGCATTAAACCCTTCGAAATGCTCAGCTCATCATTAATAACAAATGAACCCGAGGCGACCGGTTGGAAATTTCGCCACTTTTCGGGCTTGTCCACCTAATAGAACAGGTAAGATGTGAAAAATGATCTATTCTTTGACCTTAGGTATTTTTGAATTACCGTGCGAAAAACGATTTTGTGCTTAATATCCCTTGCGTAAATTCCGCCCCGGGTCTTAAAGCTGGAATTGAAAGTGAAAGTGAGTAAATTTCGAAACTTAAAACTACATTCTTTGATCGGCAAGTTGTTCCAAACTGAAATAGAATGTAATCAAAGAAAACTATATTTCCAATCAATGATTATTGGGTGGTGGTCTTTTAGACGGAATGACTTAGGATGAATATGAATAAGAGTTATAATACGAGGAAAATACCGATAATAGAAACAGAGAATGTATACATCACGTTTTTTTGACGAAGGAACACGAATATTTATGCGAGGCTAATACTAGTTGAAATAATAAAAGCGAGAAAGCTATATTTTTAGTCAGGGGTGTATAAAGAAAACTTGAAATTTTAAATTTTGTGACGCACGGTCATTCAGAAGTCAGTCCAGATAATTTATCGCGGCTTCTATTTTTTTCCTAAGGTAAATAAACTAAAAAATATATTAAACCCTAGTGATGTATTTTTCTAGCGAGGTCTTCAAAGCAAGATTCTGCTCTTTGTGATTTTAAAATATGCTATACTATAAAAAATATTCGTTGGTGCAAAGTTATCTGGACAGGCTCAAAATACCCTGAATGACTGCATTTGGTAGAATTTCAGACATTCTGCTCATTCCATTATGGAATAGGTTGAATTTTATAATCAATGAAGTAGTTAAAATTTTGTTGAACTCCCTCCCCTTCTCACTCCCTTATAAAAAGGAAAAGAAAAAAAGAAATGTTTCAAAAAAAAAGTTGAGAGCTTTATGTTTCAACTCAACATACAAGTAGTTGTTTCTTCTCTTTTTTGCAACTATATAATCTTATAATATGAATGCTTCTTTTGGTTTTTTGTCGTGTTTACACAAATGATCTCTTAAAAAGATGCTCTATTTTTTTTCCTCGCAAAATAGATTTTTATCAATAACAGATAGAATTCTAATCTGTTCAAAGTGCAACAACCTTCAAAAGTATATTGACCAGACTTTTTGCCAAAAAAAGTGAAGATTGTGATACTTTGTTTATAAAAACTAAGGAATCTTCTTTTTCTTCTTTTTCTTCCTTGTATATGAACACTTCCATCTTTGTGTAAAGGTTGGAAATTTATTTCTGAATGGAAAAAAAAGCTTGCCGATGTTATATGATTTAACTCTCAGGAATAGTAATATCAAAGAACAAAATATTGCTGAATCCGAGTTAACGAAAAACGAAATTTTAACTTCTATATCCTATTTGTTTAATGATTTTTAATTAGAAATATGTTTCAAATCAATTGTTTTGGTGTAACGCTTTGATTTATTAAAGAAAAAAAATTGTTTTCGAGATAAAATACTGAAGTCCTGTTTCACACCACATTAAGTTTATTAAAATATTAGTACTATACATAATTATCATAAAACGGGCATATTTTAGTTAAATAAATAACATCTTACTTTAAAAGGAAAAAAAAAATCATTCATAAACAATTTTATGTACCTAATTTCAGTATTTCAAATGGTGAAGTCACTCCAAAAAAACAGCAACATCCTTTTCACTTTTACCTAACTCTCAGAAACATGTTTTTGACGGAAACCGAACATCAAAAGCAGGAAGGAAATCGACGATCATGCGTTATGCAAATCATTAGAAGGCAAAACAAACCTTCTATCTATATTCCGTCGGTCGGACGCATTCACAAAGAGAAGCAAATTTTCACCTTCACAATTTAACCTGACCCTATTACCTTTTACTTTGGCTAGTCTTGAGATTTGGCCCAAAGACATAATAACCCCATTCGGGCAACATTTTCTCTATCATTACAACTACCTGGTAGTCTTCTGGATGTTGTACAGCATGGTTATCTGGTTTGCTTTGAAAGCTATTTAGCAATCGCTCTTTGCGGTCATCTGTTGATGTAGACACTTGCTTTGGAGTAAATCAGTTTGTAATTAATTGCTTAAGAGCAAAAACGCCATATCCGTAGTTGCTCACATAGTTCAGGCGTTTTGTGTTGCTAGTTAGAAATATTCCTCAATTTTGATTTTTTTTTTTTTTTTTGAAAAACAGCAAATATACTTAAATCGCAAGTTGATCATATATTTCAAGCAAGTTGTGTTGCCAATTAGAAATATGATCAACTTTTTTTTTTTTTTTTTGGAAAAAAAAAAAGGAAACACATTAATATTTTATTTTGCTCAATATTTCAGGCTTTTTATAGTGCCAATTAAAATAGTCCACTAGTTTGGTTTTTAAGCAGAAACAAAATCTAAGTCTCTTTTAAACTACTTACACTAAAGTTGCCATTATTGATTTGTGAAATTGATAATAAAACTGATACAATATTCTTGATATTGCATAATAAATTATCTTACCAGTATATTTTAATCTGCAACTTAATAGTCGTTTTGTAGAAAATACAGCTTTATGGACCGTACTTAGAAAGCTCTGCTTTTTTTAAAAATATATTATGTAGATAATATTGTGATAAAGGGTCTCTGCGTTTAGATGTTAATCTTCTCAAAATACTTTATTTTGTAATTCCCCCCCCCCCTTCCCTTTTTTTACCCGATGATTTGAAAAGAATCTTTCGCATAAAATCTTTGATTTCTCTTCATTTGTAGTTAACTTCTAATTATCGACAACGCTTTGCAGTACAGTCACACAATAGGAAGTCACCCAACCCATAAAGTCTAAGAAAAAAAATATCGTCACACTATTTCTTCAAGTGTCCTAAAAAGCGCCCCAATCTTTCCCAATTCTCAACCAGAAACGAGTTGAAGCCTTAGAACAACCGGAACTGCTGCTCTAAGAAATTATCTCCGAGGGTGTCTCGGAATATTTGTTTCTTCTTTTTATTTATTTCTCTCGCTTCCGATTGCTATCCCACACTCGTACATCCTCGTATATACGAAGCGGAAAAAAGGGTCTACAAAAAATTCCCTCCACAAAAGTAGGACACAAGTTTTTGACCCTGTCTTGGGCCCCTACCCCCCAAATCCTTGTTGCAGTGACGAGTTTTTTCCCCTTTTTTTGCTTACATGCACTGTACGTAGTGCCTCAGGTTGCCCGCGCGGTGAACAACTATTGAGAAAGGCCCCCCTCCGGCTGTGTTGCAATTCCTTGTTAATATCCCACAGTGATAAATTTAAGATAGGATCAAACTCTTAGGGTGAACTTTTTTTTTCATGAACTACGCTACTTTTCAAAAGCAGTATCTCAACTCCTTTAAATGAACATTTTAGATCATTTTGTTCAAGTACAAAATGGCAATTCCACAATAAGAGAAGTGTCAGTTTTGCATATAAACTATCCTACAAATACCCAACTCCAAATATGCTAAATCTTTATTTCAATGCTTGAACTTTATGAAAAACGTGGACTTAATTATTTAATGCAATTAAATTTTAAAGATTCCCTTTAATAATTAATACTTACCTGCGTAATAATGGTTTTCAATGCTCTAGAAAACATTATCTTTATAAACAATTCAAACTCCGTATAATAACTTGCCACTCTATTACTTTAGCCGTTTTAAATTTTATATAAATGTCTCTTGAACTTTTTCAAACTTCTTTCGGATAATTTCAGGAAACTCGCGTACATATTGCACATCATTTTTTTAAACACTTGAAACATTTTCTGCTTTAATAGCATTTATCTCCACTGGTATTTAACGGAAAATATTTTAAAGTTTCAAATTATAAATAGGATATTTGAAATCTTGGAATAGCTCAATCAATGATTTTCAGACCGCAATAAGTGTCGTATTGCGAGTTAATTTCTTTCCAGTTTTGATTTTGGGATATTGCAAGTTCTTAGAATTAACTATTTATAACCATATTGCAATTTATAATAACCATTTCTGTACTATCTTGTTTAAAATGGGTATTGTGTGTGTGCAAATTATGATTTCATGTAAATAGTCTCTTTTCTTTTGCATTCGATATTAAAAACAAAAGTTAAAAATTTTTTATGAAAGAATTTTTAAAATAAATATTGTTATAACAGAAAGTCGTCAAAAATGTAAATAACACAGCCAATTTAAATCTTTCTTTCAACTATGTTGATTTTGTGTATTGCTTCTATAATTTC
This sequence comes from Uloborus plumipes, assembly GCA_038373865.1. Lineage (NCBI taxonomy): Eukaryota > Metazoa > Arthropoda > Arachnida > Araneae > Uloboridae > Uloborus > Uloborus plumipes. Next base: position 55,530 of record JAXGGA010000181.1, read on the forward strand.
ATTTAAAAATAAAATTTAGCTTTATAAGCTAAAAACAGCTTTCTGTTGCTTAAAAACGTATTACTGTAATAATTATAACATTAAAAGTATAAAAAAATGTATCTACTAATAACGTATCCCTTTTTGCTTTATTATAAAACATCTCTTATGGCTTGACAGGTACGAAGATGACTATGAAACCTACAATATTAAGATATCAGCTGAGTAATTAATTTTGTGACATGTGTATGTTTGTATAATAATTTAAAAGGAAATTTATAAAAAAATGTTTTAACATAAAGAGCGTACCATTTGTTCATTAGCAAGAGTTCAATTCCCCCTGTTCTGAGAAAAAAAAGAAAAAAAAAAACTCCAAAAATTTTCTTTGCCTTGAAATTAACATTACTATATATCCTGTCATAGTGTAGCAGATGTTAATTTCCAACAGACAGTTCAGGCAGAGACCTATTGTTTCGTTTTGTGTGGAAGAAAAAAAAAAGAAGAGGAGAAAAAAAAAAGCAGCCCCCATGTAGGTTTTGGGTGTAAATAGCAAAAATAAGAAACAATTCCGGATATACCGTTATGGCATTTACTGCTAAGTGACACGCAAGAGGCGAATTGTATAATGGTTGTTTGTTAACATGCGATCTCCAAATGGAAATTTCCGCAGTTTGGATATTTCTGAGGGGCAGGTGCGGCGTTCTGGGGGTCTCTCGGCATATTTCTCCCTTCCGCTTCACCTAGAGTTGAACTGTTAGCTAGACATGAGGCGCGTTTGTATGTGACAGAGAGAAATGTTTGGCACTTTTGACAGTTTAGCTTTTGAAAGCCTTTTTCGACCGGGTGTATTTACGGTTTCGTTTGTGGCCATATATTTTCCTATAAAAGTGTACTTTTGTGAACTGGAGAGCTATAGTGGGGATATTTTTGACCGCAGCTGTGGCTCGTAGCTGGTGCGGGGTTCTTCTCTTTTTCTTTTCTGTTTGACACTGAAATAAATAAGGGCTGAATGATAGAAAGATCAACATCGGGAAATTTTTCTGGTTGTCATTGACAAGTTGATGCCAATTCATTATTCGCCACTTCTTTTTCGTAAACCAGAAAAAAGTAACTGGGCAAACGAATAAGCTTTTAAATTGCAACTGAAACAAACATCAGCAGTTTGGATGAAGGATAATGTAACTAATTAACGGTATTATCGTTAATCGATGAAATAGGTGGAGTTGGGGAAAGTGGCGATTGGATGGTGAATGATACTAAAATGTTTAGTTGACCCCTTTTTTAAATTTAGTTTTTCAAGAGATGCAATACCTCAGTAAAATATTAACATGCACGAAGATATTAAAAATTTCAAATAGACAATTAAAGCTATGAACTCGGAAAATTTAATAACTAAATGACATTTTACTGCAGTCTTTACTATGTACCAGATACGGATGTTGTTTTATTTTTTTCCGAAAGGAAGAGCTTAATAAGGGAAAACAGCACTTAGCACAAACAGTGCGTTATTACGCCTTAATCTGTCGTAACATTATTATTACGCCTTAATCTGTCGTAACATTATTATTACGCCTTAATCTGTCGTAACATTGTTATTACGCCTTAATCTGTCGTAAATAATTTCAAATTTTTTTAAAGCTGAAGAAAGTTATATTACTAGTTAATTCATTATTTTTTTTAATGTAGGCAGCATACTTCTACCAAAAGGGGTTCCCTTCTTTTGTCAGTCCTCTCAGATTTTTCTCCCCTTTAAACCAATCTTGATCCAAACAGTTTTTTTGTGGCACTAATGGGGGAAAGAGTGCTTTTAAATGGATAATAAGAAAATCTCTGAAATTAAGTTTTAAAGCGGAACAGTTTTTGAAAAACGGAAAGATTTAATGATCGTAATTACACGCCCCTAACACTGAAAAAAAAAAAAAATCTTTTGTTACTAGCGTAATGGAACTCGCAAATTACCAAACCATGTTTTCCAAGGGCGTCCAAGACTTACTTATCCGTGATAGTCCCTATATGGGGCCCCTGAATATTACCAGGTGAAACACTTTGAGCCCAGCAATTCTATGAGTGGCTGATTAACAAACCGCTTGAGTTTCAAACCCTGACCTACTTACTTTAGCCCCTTCCATCTCCTCCTCCCAGCTATTACCCAGAATCGTTGGAGTGTTTGCAAATAAAAATTTCTGTTTTAATATCCTCTTCAGCGAAGCTCCAACAACAGAAGAAAAAAAAATAGTGGCCTTGGTGCCGTCAAACGTTGGTATTGGGGTCAATTTACCTTGGAAAAATAATGCGAGAGGCCCTTTAAGGGGGTAAGAGTTAGAGGATGACCTATAGTGAAAAAAAAAGAGCATTACGCCCTTATGTTTCCTGTTTGTTGCTTTGGTAATTTTGCTGTGAGGATGTAGAACTGACACATGCTGAAAAACTGGTAAAACTCAATTTCTTTGTTTTAGAAATGATTTGTTGTAGTACACTTTTTTTCCCTCTCGTGCGACGGTTTTAGAACATAGAATTGCAGTTAGTTAGTTGCAGTTCTGATAACGGAAAATGCGTTTTGCATTTTGTATTGCACTGAAGTGTTCATTCCATTTTTATGCATCCACTAAATTCAAGCTCCCACTACACAATATTATGCATATTCTTAAGCAACGAGTTACGTTTTGTAACAAACTAAAAACTTAAAAGAAAAGAAAGAAAACAAACTTGAGATGTTGCATGTAACGTGTTCGCATACTTCAAGTTAGCAATTAAAGCATTATAATGGATTTCTTTTCCCATTTTCTTCATTATTTTATATGTAAAATTGCACGACAGCCCCCTTCGATTTCGTTGCCATTAATTAATATTATCACTTCTCTACGTACGTACTTAGTTGTTACTGTTACAAATGGCTATGAGCGAAGTGCAAAAAGCTAATTTTCCAACAAAACGGTGGAAAATTATTTATCGAAATAAATAGTTGTATCATAGGCTATGAAAATCAGCTTTTTAACACTGGAAGTGTCTACACCCAGTCGTAAGTACTAATAAATCTATTTTTTGCAGAGGAGGTTTTGAATAGCAAATGCTTTGATATAGCCAATTTTTCTAGCATGGTTCCAGTTTCTTGCAGAGAAGTTGGCTATAAAAACAAATCGTTCGTTGTGGTTTCGTATGCGAGTTTGCAATTTGCTTAGTTAATTTGTGCTTAATATCATTAGGTTTAGGAAAGTATGCAATTATCACAATGACTAATATAATTTCGTAAGTAAAAAATCATGGAACACTTTCGAAAAAGGAAAACCAATTAAATCCGGTCATATTTTATACCAATCACAGTTAAGTGATTTAAAAGATACGTATCTCTATATTTCGCTTAAACTAAAACTCACTTAGTATTATTAACTTTTAATTTAAGGCGTAAAATAATTAATCATCTGGTTTGCTTTACTACGCAAATTTAGGGAGTACACAAACCTCATTATATTTTTATTTTGTTGTTATGGCAATTAATTTTGATTTTATACGTATTTAAAATTGTCAGAAACATTTTCTGTTGGAGTTGAAGCTGATTTTAAAAAGCAAACAGACTGTCATGAACTTCCACAAATCATTCTAATACACTGCAACATTTTTTAAAATATTATAAAACACAAAATAAGGCAAGTTGAACTTAATTTGACAGAGGTAACCTTGATGTCTGTATTGTTTAAGTATAGAGCAGATGAAGGTAATTTTGGAAAAAAAAAAAGTTAGGCACGTTCTAATGGTAGATCAATTTAAAGCACCGATTCTGATACTCGCAACAAATATCCCCCTCTCAACATACTGAAAAAAATCATTATGGAACAAGATTATTAACAGAGGAACAATGTTCGAACAGTGCTTTGATGATTTTTCTTTCAGAAGAAAAAAAGCGCGGAAAAAAGCTCACTTCTCCACTTTTTTACGTGGCCTTGTGCTTTCGGGTTGCTTTATTGAGGTCAAATTACTTCGTAAAAAAAAAGAAAAAAGGTTAAGGGGCCCGTCAGGGTGCTCGAAGACAACCAAAAGAAAGAAGTGCATTACTAAACCTTCTTATTTCCTGTATCCTGGCTAGTCCGTTAACTGTAGATATGGGTAAGAAGGCGAAATAGAACCACACTTCTCTTGCTGTTTTATTGTGGGTGCCCCTTTACTAGCCCCTCCCGAAAAAAGTCTACTAACCCGAATTCTTCCATTTTTTTTCACCCTCGAGAGAGTGGGGAAGGATTTTTTTCTCTCTCTTTTTTTCTTTGTACACCGTAAACTCTTCGTTTTTATATCGCTTTTATACAACGTGGGACACTGTATATAGGACGATGCTTTAGGTATTTGGGCCTATGAACTGTATTAGAACAGGTACTTCCACGTTCTAGTTTGAGATAGATTCATTGCTCCGAAAATACTTTCCCCCGCGTTTATAATATGGAAGGAAAATATTTAGCGCCCTGGTTTAGATTTAGCTCCTAACAATCACATTGCAAATATTTCTCATACTGATATTTTGGGAAGAAATTTTTTTATTGAATTTATGCCTATGCAAGCTCAGTGACTTTCTTACTTTACCCATGACTCCCACGTTCTAATTCATATGTTTAGATGTAAGGTTTTCCCTTATATTTCAGTATTTTTCATGTACCTTCGTCGTATATTTAAGCAATGTCCTATGATTTTATTGCACAAGCGTTTTATTTTTCAGTGATAATGATTTTCATTCAAATTCATGTAACTAATCAAAATTAAATGGCAATATAATTGTAATGTAGCTTATTAAATAAAAGAGGCTAATGGTTTTTTTTCTTCCATCTGAAGTACGAATTTAAAAGTTACCTAAGAAATATTGCACAAATATTTTTTTTTACGTGAAAAATTGTTAAGTTTAAAAGTTATTATTAAGTTAAAAAGATTTTTTAAATTATTAATTATTCTTTTTTTATTAAAAAATAGTAAAGAATAGAAACGGTTCAAATTTGTGTTCGTAACTGCCTTTAATTTGATTTCCGGTGATCGTGGTTTAAGGAAATATTCAAGCAAAGTGACAAATAAGACGAAAATATTAAATGTTTTATTTTAAACACACTTCTACGAACGTGATGAACGTTGAACCGACTGCACAAAAACATGATTGTAAAACAGTCTGCAAATTGTTCTACTTTATGTTTCCAAGTTGTATCCAAAGATTACTTACTATATAAAACGGGAATGTATTTGCATAATTGTTTGCGAAACAAACATTTATGATCGTCTACGAAACTAAAATGTACGAGTGTTTGCGAAACAGAAATTTTAATTTATCTAAAAAAAAATAAAATAATATCCTAACGCATACTATATATGTATATTGATATAGATATATATAATCACTTTAATAAGGAAATAAACTCGTCCAATCGCTCTAATAGTTTTCCTCCATTTCTATTCATGTGGTATGTATTGAGGTTTCTCTTGATCCCTCATGGACAGTTCGGCAGCGTGCACGTGACCGCGAAACGTTTCTGTCTACTACCTGGCTTTGCATCAATGGCCGATTCAAGTTTACTTTGTTTGCTTAAGCGGCGAACTGTCCCACTTTGATCTTGTCCCCGTAACATCACTCCTTACCTTGATCCAACGTCACTTATAGCCTAGTTCACGTTTAACTTCAAAACTTTTCCGCTCTCCCGGCCTTCTCTCTTCTCTTATTGATTTCCTTTTTACGAACGTTCATTTATTTTACGAAATAGCACCTCGTTTTTTCAATGTGTCGTACCTGTCATTGATTTCATTCGAATTGAATATAATTGTAGAAATCTACATCTTTGAGTTTGATTTTAGATTATCTTTTATTTGTATGCTTCATTTGCCAGTTTTGTTTTATGTAGTGCATAAAGCTTTTATTGATTTTGCAGGAAGCATTTCGATGCACATCAATCACAGCTCGTTATTTTAACAAACTTTTTGATGTTACGAAATTATGTGCTACTCAGTCATTAATGGCTATTCTTAATTAAAAAAATTAACCAAAAATATTAGAATTATTGTATAAATGAACTTAAATCTTTTATTTACACAATATCGCGCAGAAATTTCTTTAAGAAAAACAATATCTGTCTAAAAACGAAACTTCTAAATTATGAAGCAATTTGCGATTAATATTTTATTCAAATTGATGAATAGAAAGAAAAATGCGCACGGATGAATTTCAATGTAACCTTAATCACATTAAAAAGGGAATTTGACTATTGATAAATAAATATTCCGTCATTGAAGATTGCTTCAAAGTTACAAAGAATAGAATTCTTTCTAATGAGGCTTGGTGGAATTTTAAATCATTTTTATCTTTAAAAGCACTAAAGTGCAGTAGAAGTCAATAAATAAATAATGATAATATGTCATATACAGCAACATTTGAAATGCGCAAGTTTACGTGACAGCTAAATTAAGATCCATGGCTGTTAATGTTTTCTTCAAAACTTAATTATTTAACTCGCTGCCAGTAAGAGAAGACAATTATGTACACATAAATAGACAGTTTCCGATTGCCTGATATTTTTTGCAAATTTTACAGCACTGTAATTAGTTACATTTAATGAAAGCAATTATCTCTTCACGCCTTTTAAAAATATATTTGCGCAATTTTTTTTCTTCGCTCGAAATACAGTTGACTTTCGATTTTACGAGCTATTTAAAAGAATTCATTAAATCGAATAGCATTGTTTCAATAAAAAAAAATGATAATGATAAGCTGTTTATAAAATAGTGATAGTAAATTACCGATTCGTAAAATCGAGTATCAGTACAAAGTACAGAACATCGCAATGTAAAACTCATTTGTAAAAAAAAAAAAACTTCCCCCTCCGTTGAAGTATTGCTCTTTGTGAGAAATGCAATATTTTTAAGCTAAAATTAACTGAAAGAGAAAAAAAATAAGAGCAATTCTTAAATCTTAAACGCTCGTGTCAAGGCTTTTAAGAGCTACTTTCCTTTTTTAAAAGTCGTATATTAACTGTAACTAAAAGCATACAGAAGTGATGAATTATATTTTATTTTTGTTCTTTTTCACGCGAGATGAAAGAATGCGACGAATTTTTTCGAGAAACGGGACATTTTTTGTTACGCTGGCTTCGTTTGGCGCTAATGAAGAGCGGGGAAAAAAAATCGGATTTAAGTCAAGGCAACTCACACCCACAAACATAGATGTAGTACGGTAAAGAACGTCTAAGCAACTTTGGAACGCGCTCTAGAAAAACAACATTTTTTTCCCCGTAACGAAGTACACGCGGTAAAAAATAGGAGAATGACGTAAAATTGTCGCCTCAAATAAACAATAAGAAAATAATATTAAAGAAATAAGCTCGGAGAGCTCTCTCCAAAGTGTTGTCTATCCCTGTCTGCAGCTTCCCCATGTTGACTCTGCGAAGCTCTGGCATCTCAATCCCTCTCTCCCTCTTTTATTTCTTTGTAGAAAGCTCCCCCCTCCCCCTCTTTCCCGTCTTTCTTTTTTCTTCTTTCTTTCCCCCTTCAACCTGCTGGCGGAAGTGAAAGTGGGTTTTGGCCTGGTTATGTTGTGTTTTGAGGGGCGATTCCGTTGTTGCGATGTTTTTCTTAAGTATTAGCTCCATTAAATGACTTTCCTATTATGATGCAAAATCTAGTTAAGGTGCTGTTTTTTGTTATAGTTAGGTAATTGTGTTATAGTGTCGGAAAAGACAGGTTGTAGGCGATTTTTCTATTTATTTAAACTTTATCTCTGGGTTTTTAAATTTCGAGCCCAATTTATCATTTTGTTTTGTTTTTAAACGATTAAAGTTTTTTTTTTTTATTTTTTTTTATAATCCTTGGATTTAAAAAAAAACTAAGTGTTTAAACTTTACAGCTTTAAAACTGAAAACGCAAAATAAATTACATTTATTTTAACAACAATACGCTCCCAAAGAGAACTAATTAAGATAACATTTTCATAGATATATCTTCTTTTCTTCAGTTTGCTTAAAAATCTATTATTATGAAATTATCGGGGCCTGAATTATTTTAACAAAATTAAGCTAACAATTATCACCGAAAATTAACAATTACAACATTTTCATTATTCTCTACTTTTTAACTGTTGACTTTAAAATTAAACGACTCAAATTTTTTGTTGAAATGGTTTTTAAAATTTGAGGGGAAAATATTTTAGCAATAAATAATTAAAACACATTTAATCATCATTTATTTAAAATATTTAAATTCGAAGTTTATTTTAACTTAATTTCGTTCTTATACCACTTCGTGAAATGTTAGCTTTAAAATGAAATTCAAACTATGCGAAATGATTGATTGAATGGAACGTATCACTAATTTTAATTTTATAACATGTTTTTTCTCTTGATTCCATTTTAAAAATCAGCTTTTTATTATACTTGTTTCCCCCACATTTCCTCGCAAATTATTTTAGTTATAAAAATAGAAAGAAGCGATCCATAGATAACAATTGACGTTTTTTGAAAGGATAAATCACTCGATCACCTAGATGATAAAATTTGTTGCATAATGAAAAACAGTTTTATCTTTCCTATGACATTAACACTTTTCTTTAGTTTTACTTCAATTTGATTAGTGAGCATAAAAATGTGTAAAAATAGGGTTTAAAAATATTTTTTATTCTAATATCTGTTTTGGTGTTTGTTTTGACATTAATTGCAATTCGATTTCTCAGAATAAAAACCGCAATGTAGATGTCTTACGTTTCAGCTACACAAAACGAAACCACAATGTAGACGTCCTACGTATCAGTTACGTAAAACAAATACATGTTGAACAGAATCAACCTACCCGGTTTCTTTAAGCTTTAATGCTCATGTCATAAAATCTGCAAATTTTAGAAACTCCTTTTCAGATATTGACGAATCTAAAGTTTCTATTAAATACAATTTTTTCTTTCCAATTTAAAGATTTACTCATGCATCATTGTTACTTAAATCTGTTCAAGCTTTCTAGTTTGTTCATATGTATTAATTAAGTTTTTTAATTCTTCAAAGTCCGAGATTTTTTTATAGCTACATTTAACGCACTTGTAGAATGGAATAATATAGCTTTGATCGGTTTTTAGTGTAAAACCACATGTGTGCTTTTCATAACAAACTTACATTCGATCAGTCACATTTTGTCCAAATGCATCCTAAGTTTCGACTGAACATGATTTAATTAAAAAATACCAAGAAATTTATCTCGGAAATTTATTAGAAGATATTTTTTTAAATAATTAATAGTAAAAAAATTTCCAATTTGATTTAATGATGGAAAATGAAAGTACTAAAAATTTAAAAGATAAAAGAAGTTTTTTCCGATCACTCAGTTTCTATCTATTTAAATGTTGCGACTTGGGGCAGGAAAATATCGCTTAACCAAATGTTAATTAAAAAACTCTGAGCGCGATATCAAAGAATACGGAAATGCAGTTGGCAGATGGCCCCGAAAGCTAACAAAGTTTTCATTCAGCTGTAACATTGAGCAAGAACCGCTTTGATGTAAGAAAACGTAAACTACAGTGCATCCGCGAATTGTTAGGGCCAAGGTCTCGTGAAATCCTTTTTACCTCTTGCTTGTGGAAAAAAATGAGGTGAAGCGTTTGTGTAACTAGTCACTGAGCAGGATTTCTTTTTCTCTCGGTTTCAAGAGTGGAAAAGGATTCTTCATGTAAAAGGCAGTTAACAGGACTTGAAATATTTTGAGCAATGGATTGTTTCGTTTTTTTTTTTCGTTCTTGTGGCTATGCTAAAAATGGATTGCTTTTTCCATTATTGCTCAATCCATCGTTGCGGGTGTGATATTTTTGCGTGCATATAAATTGCTCTTTATTCGAGAATTCTAAACTCAGGCTTTTAATTTAATTTATTTATTTAGTTATCTTGTAAAATGAGAAACTATTAAATAACTTAATATAAAGTACCAACTTTCAAACTAAAAAATGTTATACTTAAAAATGATTTTTACGAGTTGTAGGTTTGACTTTTGGACTGGGATAATTCAAGAACTTGGTTTTGACTAAATCCAAGTTCTTGAATTATTTTAGCAAAAATAAGCCGGCAGTAAACAATAATAACACTTCAAAATTTTTCATTGCTCTCGACTTTTGACTTTATTATGAAAAACGTTTGGAATTTTTTTTGGTTTCTAAAACAGCAATAAATGAGTAAAGTAAATTTTTGCATATTAAAAAAAAAATGAGTATGTTTTGTTCATTTACAGTAAATATTGTGATACTTCTGCTTAAAAAATAAATATCAGTTGCAATTGTATCTTTTTTTAATCAAGTAATTATTTCTAATAAAATTACTAAGATAATAGTTATGTTTTTCCTTGAATATTAATAGGTATTGAAACGTCATTGAATTATTTTGGAAATTTATTCGCGATAAAACAATCCTTTTTTTTTTTTCGTGTCGCTTGTCGCTAACATTTTTTCATTAATACCGTAATTCTTTTTACTTTTGCTTTGGTTAAAAGATTTTCAGATTTAAATTGTTTGAAAGTATTAAAAAACGCAATTGGTGTATGTTTATTTTTTACTACATTATTTTTAAAAAATCATCTTCCTAACATTTTAAACGAAGCATTCTTATAACGGTAATTATTGTAGTTAAATTTAGTTTTTTTCCCCTTTAAATTATGAAAGTAAATTTAACTTTTAGTTTTGCTCATTTATTTTACGAAAAATATTATTCTAAAATTTAATTGTCACTTTATGATGGTAACGGGAATAATCAATCAGAAAATTGTTTGGAACTGTGTGTGCATCCTTTAAAAAAAGTCTACAACAAAAGATAAGTACCGTAAATCAGGGTTACTTGGACCCTAGGGGGTTACTTGAGCCCACTACAATAAAATGATAAAATCTAGGTTTGGTACCTACTAGTTGAAGACTTGCACGAAGTTCCTCGTTTCTCCAATAGGTAGAAGCCCTCTGCAGTCTCTAACGCTAGTACCAAACCCAGATTTTATCATTTTACTGTGGGCTCAAGTAGCCCTGTTGTGGGTCCAAGTAACCCTGATTTGCGGTATTCCGAAAATATTGTAAAGAAAAAACTGGAGGAAAAGGTAAACAATTCAGGAATGTGAGTTTTTTTGAAACTGTAATTGAATATTGTAATCAATTAGTTATTTACTAGTCCTCTGTTTCTTAAATAAGCAAATTTAATAAAAGATAAGTATTCAGAAAAGTTTCAAAAGCAGCGTAAAAAATACCTAAATAGGTGTTTTATTTTAATGACGCAATTTAATACTGTAATCTAATCTTTTTCAAAAAAAATTTAGCACTTTAACTGTATTTCTTTAAAAGCATTTTTAAGATAAACAAATAAATTTTCAAAAAGTACTCAAAAAGCTTTCAAAAAGAAAGAAATCTGAAATGCTAAAGTACATTAACAAGTGTTGTTTTTATAACGAAATTAAATATTGTAAGCAGTTTAAGTTCAAGAAAACATGTTTTCAATAGTTATTTAATGCCCTGTTTTTAATATAAATAAATTGGACAAAAGATAAATATTCAGAAATATTTGGGGGAAAAAAGAGAAAGGCTAAAAAATGCATGAATAAATGTCATTCCTTTTTAGAGTACTGAAATTAAGTTTAATAAAGACACACAGGTCAACAATATTTTTTAAAGACCTGTTTTTCTAAATAAATAAGCTCTTTTTTTCTTTCTTTTCATGCTAAGAAGTTATGAATTAATGCTCTCGCGAAGGGACACAAAAGTGATGTTTAGTATCAAAATCGGCTCTATGATTTTTTCGGGCATCGCAGATCGCTGCCATTCCTGCTGGCTCCAAGTGGGACTCATTCAAGTTTGTTCCATGAGAAGCGACGCCAGTTCCGCATACATAGATCGATCCAACCCTCCTGCTTTGACAACCCTCGTACGCGCTTTATTTTCGACGAGCGCCGTTTCCTTCTCTATAACCTTGAACATTTTCTCTTTTATCGGGTGCGGACGTTCACCCCTTTAACTTCGTCAGCACCTCCCCTCCCCTCTCTTCTCCCGCTTTCGCTCTTTCCCTCCGAGCGGAGACGCCGCCATCTATCGGCGAAGCGACAAATCGCGCAGTTGACATTGAAAAGGAAAATGGAATTTTATTTACTTCTTTCTTTGTTCCTCCTCTCGCTTGTTGCGCAAGATCTTTTGACATAATTGCATCAGCGCTGGCGGATTGTATCAGTCGTTGCGATTGTTTTAACTATTATTGGTAACTTGGGTTCTGACACAATTAAATAAAATGTCAAGTTCGACGTACAAAATATATAGATTTCTAAGATGTTGTGCAAATAAAACTGGGCATAAGTTATTAATTATGAGTTTGTTACTTTTCAATGTAAATATAATTTAAACAAAGGTAGTGGGAGTAGTTTTAAAGTAACAATAAATTAAAAAACATTCATCAGCACTTTCATTATTTTTAACGAACAGCAATGGGTGCTAAAAATCGTTTTCCGTTAACTTCCTTTTTTTTCGGATGTTCGTTTTTTTTTTCAGAAGTCTTATTGATTTCAAATTAAAAGCTTGCATCGTATACTTTACTTATAGTAGCTTATAGTGAAACTATTTGATTTAGTTTATTATTAAGTATTGTTAATAATTACTTGTTATAAGAAAACAAATAGTTGATTTTAAAAATATATGTTTTGAAAGGGATTAAAAATATTTTGTTTATATCGATGCTAATGTCATAAGTTGAATAAATCTTTTAAATGATTGGAGGAAAAAAAAAGCATTGTTTTACTCTGAGCTTCACGTTCGTATAATGCAAATACTTCTTTTTATGTAAGGTTGTATGCTGGGACAGTTGCAATTAATGAAAACGTTAAATTATTTTTTTTAATTCAAATAAAATCAAACTGTTCAAATATTTCATTAGACATAAGTTAACAAGCGTAGTGAAAAAAGTCAAATTTATTTGAAAGAAATGAAGGAAAGTGTTAAATCTCATAAAACAAGTAAATATTTTTTACTCATTCAAATAAAATCAAACTCTTCGTAAAATATTTTTGTAAACATGAGTAAATATTTAAAAAAAATACTTAAGAAGAAACGAAGAATTATTTTTCTTTTTTGAACTAAACGTGAATTTAGTAGTGTATTAAAACAGAAAATATTTTTTGCTCCTAAAAAGGGATCATAAAACTATTTAAAATACTTTAGTAAAAATAAGTATTCAAACAGAAAAGTAATGCAGCCACAAGAGAATTATGGTGAAATTTTAGTTTGTTTTTAGGAAAAGCGGAACCTTTTAAAACTCCTTAAATTTTAATTTAAACATGTTTTTACTAAGCGGAATACCCATTTTAACTGACACTATGCAGAATCTCCAATGAAGATTCCTTATAGCTGTACATCAATTTACTCTGCAATAGCTGTACATTAGCAGTGAAACCAACGTTCCTTTATCAATCCCTAACTTCCGCCGTTTTCCTCACCTAAAGCAAAAATACGGAATGGGTTACCTTTTGCGGGATAATTTAAAATATAGATTTAGCTACTTTTCAAAGAGTTTTCTGGACGTTTCAATACGCAATACATAGATGCCTATGTCACAAAGAACTCCATTAATTCACTTAAATGAGAAATGACAAGAACTGCGTAATTGTTTAAATTGTTAATGTTTAATCAAGAAATGTCATTTGTTTAAATATTATATCTTGTTTTCGCATAAATATTTCAAAACCGGACCCTTCATATTATTTTATATTCGTCTGCATATATATATATATATAATATATATATATATATATATATATATATATATATATATATATATATATATATATATATATATATATTTAATGCTTTAAAATGTCTTGCTTTAGAAAATTTGTCTTGTGTTATGCAAGTTTGATGTTTCTGCCGTTCTCATATTTTCGTCCTCATAAAGACCAAAAAATCTTCACATTCACAAAGTAATATTGTGTTTCTGACTTGCATTTGATTCAGTGCAGTTTATTCACATTTCGGAGTACTTAATGGATACAAATTAGTTAGCTCATAAAGTATTGTGCATCTTCTACATTTTGATCACAGGGCATTCTTAGAAGACAAAAGAAACAAAAATCTATTATATAAAAATGTACACATGTACTGATCGGCCTTCATACTGACACTAGCGCCCTCAAGGTGACATCAAATGAGTTGAATAGCCGCTATTCTGAAAATAAGCAGAGGAACAACTGTACTTTTTCCTTTTAAGCCACTGGCATACCTGGGTTACTGGAACTTTCTCACCTGGCATTCTTTTGTACTAGATTGGCGAGCGCCAACTTTTGTTTTTAGGATTCGGAAAACAACTACGCCACAATAGTTGCTGCTTTTAAAAACGTGTTTGTAAGTTAAATAGGAAAATTTTTATGCAAAAAAATAATCGGCCTGCTGTGAAAGAGAATTCAAAAGTCAATAAAAGAATCATTTCTCGATAAGAAAGATCAGTTCTGTAACATGACTTTTTTAAAAACAAAGTGACAGTTTTAGTTTCAATTATTTATTTTTGGTGCACGCTAAAATGACACACCGGAAAGTTGTAATAATTTTGGACTTATTTTTACGTTTTGCTTTTCAGTAACATTTGAAACGAAAGAAAAGTTTTAAAAGAATATATTTCTATTTTCTTTCAACCATTTTTTTATACTTTACAATTGAAAAGAAAGTTTTGTTTTAATTTATATCAGCTGTACAAATGTAACAAATTACTTAATTTTTTTTTCAAAAACCGCAAACGCAATAACTTCAACCAAAATTGTCTTTAATTTCGATAAATCTTTTTCATTTGACTTTTTTTCATTAGTTATTCGTTAATTTGGTGAATCACTTTGAAGAGTAATGCATTTTTTTTAAATAACTTATTAAATTATCATTTGCCAAAAATATAGAATTTTCTACTACTGTACTAATTGGTAGTTCTTTGACTCATGCATTTGTTTAACAGTTTGTGCGCATCATATTTTTTAATTTTGTTATTAACTGCTATTTATTTGTTATCTCCCCCAACCCTCCCCAAATCGATTTTCAACGCAATTACCAGCTCCTATTAATTTCAAAAATGAAGTTCCTTCACGCAAAAACTGTATGTGCAAAATATTAAAACATTACGCACAACTAGCCCAAATGGCTGAAAAAACAACTATTTTGAGAAAAGAAATTTTCGTAGTAGTAACCCTGGAAGTTGCTGCTATACAAAATAATTTAGAAAAACTTTACAGTGAAAGCCTACCTACAGTTTTAACTTTGCAAGGAATTTACTCAAAGTTCACTTTCATCTCTTTGTTTCCCACAACCTCCAATATGCAATCCAAAACTACTAAAAATTGATGAAATATCCCATGCGGTTTATTGTAAAGGAAGAAAAACGAAAACATTTTCCCGTTTACAAACATTTCTTTTTTCTCCCTGAGAGTTTAGGAGGAGGGGGGGGGGGGGTCGAAAAGACGAGAATTATGGGAGCAATGCCGTCGGAAGTAGATTCTAATTATAGGACTTCCTTTTATCAATCGTCTGCTGTACTTTGAAACACTCCCTGAGATAAACTTGATATCTGTCTTCGATTTTTTTTTAATTCTCCTCAGTTTCTTTATCAAACGATAGCCATGATTGATGTTAGTGAGCGGGAAATTTTGACCTTTTATTTGAGGAAGCCGTCTTTTACAGTTTATTAAAAAATTCTCAAATTTGTTTATGCTACTTTGGAGAGGGCAAGGGTCAACGTAAAGTTCCGATCCGACATTTGAATAAAAATAATAATTACTATTATCTGTTGGTTGTTCGATGTCAGAGGTTAATTACAAATTTCCGCCTGTCGCTCGAAATCATAAACGCCGTTATCAAATATTGTAGCAATTGATAATGTTCAAACATGTTTTTTTTTTCTTAACGTGGGCGAATGTTGAGATATAAGATATAATAAAACTGGCTGAAACATTAAAAAATATATAAAAAAAATGTGTACACGATAAGAAATTTCAAACGTAAAGACAAGTTTTGAGCTAAAATAACAAGAACTCATACAATTTACTTCAAACATTGTATGAGTTCTTGTTATTACCAAAATAAATGCCACCATGGCAGATTCAGCTTTTGACTGTGATCAGTGTTATTCGATGTGACTCGTATGAGTCACATCCCCCTAAACTACTTTAGGAGGATATGTATGAGTTAATAAGCTTAATAAATATGAAAGAAAAAAAAACTAGGGTACGTTGGGGGGGGGGGGGTACCAAACCTACTCAAAAGTGGGTTTGTGTATCCAGAAATTTCTGTAAAAAAGTGCAAACTATTTCTCTTGTATATTTTTGTGTGATTTCCATAAAAAATGTTTATTATCAAAAATCCAAAATGTGTATTTAGACTATTGTATGGATTTGGAACAAAAAACAAGACAGCTCGCTCAAATACATAATTAATTACATATGGGATGTATAGAAATTAATTTTCTTTTATAGTTGCGATTGAAATGTGTTTCAGAGACAAACTCTATTTAATATGATACAGCCGAGCTTGCTTATAAGAATATCGGTTAAAAGAATATCCCGCTTATTAGGATATTTTTTCGTGGCAAAAGGGCTATTCCATTAAGCGGGCTTGACTATATTTGAAAAAAAAAAAAGACAAAATCTTTAACAATTAATTTTAAAGATTTTTTTAATTATGGAGCTGTCTCCTTTTAAATTCCAAGTAGAAAAGACACTGTTTACTACAACTAATTACGAGAAGAAATTTTGACCGGTCAATTTGTTTGTTTCAGTGGACAACACGTGCGACAGCACTCGGGGAGACCCCCGGGACCAAGAGCTGGTCGCCGAAGCCCTCCTCCAGGCGCACGCCAACTCCCCGGGCGGCATGGAAAGGGAGGCCAAAACGCTCCTCCAGAACATCCTGACGCAATCGCCGCAGAGACTTCCCTACACCCTGGCTTCCATGTACGGCCCTGCAGTCACTTGCAACACCAGCACAGGTATTCTCAATTCATCCCTTTACCTTTTTGATAAAGTTAATGTAGCAGTAAAGTAATGAAACACACTGTTGTTGTGGATTCAGGACGTGCACCAAGTTGATACAGACAGTAATAATAGAGCTAGAGCGCGCTACTGTCTGATCTTCTTAGGTAAAACCTTCCGCGTATTTACGCATGGTCATTACGTCAGGTCTTCACTGATCTTACCAAAATAGGTAAGATAACAATAAAGTGAAGAATAATAAAAAGTATTTTGAGCCGTATCAAACAACGTGGAACGATGCTAATTTCAAATACATAGTTCAGTTGAATATGCCAAAAGGATAGCAAATGCAAGTTTTAAATTGAAAACTTCCGAAAGTTATCACCCAAAACCCATCTACTCTTTTATAAGTGGAACGAGTGCAAGGCGCGGTTTTCATGGACAGACAGTAATGTAGCTGAAGCACATTGTTATTGTGGATTCAGGACGTGCAACAAGTTGATACAGCGAGTAACAATAGAGCTAGAGCGCGCTAGGGTTATTTTTTGGCAGTATGCATGAAAGCAGTGTTTACCACTACCGTTTGTCAAGCAGAATGGTTAAACTTTCAGCAATTACACAAATTTAGTTAAACTCGTAATTTAAATGCACCATGATATCGTGAGAAAGAGCCTAAATATAGAAGTTGCCCTCTTATTTGAATACTACTTTCTCATCAGCCAGTATCTACCTTAATGGTAAAGAAGCACGCAATTTAGTGTTCAATGTCTTGATCTAATTCGCTATTTTATTTCCAAAAATATTTTCTCCAACTTAGCTAGCTTTGCCTCGTTGGTGCCATTTTATAAAGCTATTATATTATTGCCTTTCCGCAAGCGTACTTAAACCTCTGAAAATTGGAAGTAGGTCTCAAAAAGTAAGTCAAGCGTATGTTCACAATAATTTTGTGTTTTAAATAAAAATTTAGCAGTTTGGAATACTTGGGGGGGGGGGGGAGGCGGGATATTGTAATTTTTAGAATATCACAGTTGATGTTTTGCTATTTTTTAAAAAGCAAAGTTCCAAACATTTCAAGCATAAAAAATCAAAATAGTACTAGAAGAAAAAAACATGAAATAAATTAAGCTCTATCGATTAACTCAAAAACTACTCATATTGACTGCATCCGTGGGTAGAAAAGAATTATGAGTTTTTATTTTTAGGCTTAGTGTGAAGCCTAAAAGTTCCTGCTGAAAAATACTATCGTTTCATTCAACTTCCTCTGTAGAATGAATAAACAATAAGTAAACAAAAGAGTTAAAAACTGAGCAAAAAAAGGGCGAAGGCCTTTAAGAATAAATACATCGATGTTCCAAAATAACCATCTCTACGCTTTACAGATTTATTACCTAATACTTTTCATGGGAGATAAGCATGCTTTAAATACTTTGTGTCTAAAGAAGAGAATTGGTTACTTTGTTGCAAAATTTCTGTTTTGAATATAAGGTCGGGTGAAGGATCGCACGCAGGCAACTACTCACTCGCAAGTGAACCTTACCACCTCAACTCGGCTTCTCTCCATAACGTTGAAAAACTATTTAGCTTGCACCTAGGCCATTTTAAAAGTTAAAAGAGGATTGAAAAGGGAAGGTTCCGTTTTTAAATGGAGTAGAGGGCTCAAACTTTTAATATTGTTTCTCAATAAACCTACAGATCGTTTTGCAATCGTTATAGTTAATAAATGATTTAGAAATTATTATTTATTTATATATTTGAATTTCCGAACATTCTTCATTTCCACACACAGATTTAACTTTCTCGATGAAAACAAGTCGTTTATAACTCAGAAAGTTTTGAATTTAAAGGTTTGCGATTACTAGTATAAATTTAAACAATGTATTTGAATTAACCTTTTGGATCGCGGCTGTTCATATGGAAATTTTTCTTTCGACCCAGGTAGTACGACAGTTGAACCACATATTTCTTTTCCATTGAAAAGAGAAGGTATAAACTGTCGTACCAGACATATGAAACCTTGAAAAAATCCCCGGTTCCAAAGGGTTAGAGTGAAAATTTCAACCCCATCCTCTAAAGGGACTTATGGTACAACATGTGTACCGCCCGGTTTCCTAAAGGTTAACCAATTGCCAGCGTTCACATGACTTCAGCTAATAATAAATCAACCAATTATAATGTCGCCAAGAATCAAATCTGATGCCGAGGATTTAATGACAATTGAAAGCAAACGAAGTGCACTAATAATGTGTAGTTTTTTAATATTTTCAAAATAATGAAAAAAAAGCTCCATACAAAAACAGATGTTCTCTTATAAAATAAACAGATAAGCAGGAAAGAGAAAATGAAATAATATTTTGGTGAAAACTATCCTTGCACTGAATGTTCCCATATCTCTGAAATCAACCGTTTATCAAAAATAATTTTGCAGTTCAATTCATTAACTATATATAGAAAAAAAGTACGTTCAATAAACTGGTACCTAATTATGCAAAGTAACATAAAATATTTTTTAAGATACTGATTCTTTACTAAAAGGCTAGAAAACAAGTGTAGTTTATGTAATAGAATGAATATTTTGAATGTAACTAAGCACAGTCAGTACGCAAACATTTTACATTATACTTCGATTCTGATTCAAACTCCAATTTATTTCCTGTTTAGAAAGTGCTCTTTTTTTTATTGCATAAATAAATTACATAATTGTTGGATGTGTTTTCAGTTTAGTCAAAAAATTTAGAACAAATCAAAACAATGTCACATCCAGGCTATTTTAAAAGTTTTGCAATTACCCATTCATCGTTGCAAAAATCTAATGCCTATTGTATATTTCGGAAAGATACAAACCTTGGGGGGAAAAAAAACTTCATTGCTGTAGGATCTAAACACTCTAAAACCCACCATTCCTGATTTTTTTTTCCGCTGTCTCATGGCCTTGTTATGCAGGGTTGCTATGTTTACAGATTCACTCGCCAAAGTTTCACGCGTAGAATGCTCCATCATTTGCTTCCGTTTCAAATACATATGTGCACCAAATTAATATGAATTCAGCAACAAAAACCGCCGTACTTATTCAGTAAAATGACTGTTGCTCATAACAGTCTGAAAACATGAAAATTTTCGCAACAGACCTTTTTATTATGCAGCGATACAAAGTTGCTTTCTAGTGTACGGCAACATTTTTTTTTTTTCTTTTTTTTGCCTTTTTAGTTTTATAAATTAAGGCATTCTAGCGTCCACGAAGGAGACTTGATGGAGTATGAATTTCCGATTCGTTATTTCAAGAAAAAAAAAAACATTTTTGTTACTTAAATATGACGTCAACAAATCTAGTGCCGTAATTAGGACATTTTTAAAGAATGTCTGAAATTTCTCCGTACCTTTTTAAAACATTGATATTGCAAAGAAAATAAATGTAACAAATTTAAAGTTTACTTTTAATTGCTGTTGAATATACATGCCTACGGTAGTGCGGTTTCATCCATCCAAAATAATGGTAAATTTACGTCAAAACTTTATGAGTAGTTTTTTTTTTAATGTTTTTTTTCCTTTAAAAATGAAAATACGATTAGAATAAACAGGAAATATTAACTTTATTTCTGAATTAGTAAATATCAAAACTACGTAATTTTAACAAAATGTAAAACAGGAAGAAACTTTTAAAAATGTGTGCGGTGTGGGGGAAGCAATAAATACAAGCAGCGAAACATGAGAAAAAAAATTAATGTTTAAAAAATGCTGCTTGTACGAACCACGATTGCCCGAAGAATTATTTACACGCCATTTCGTTATTATTATCCTGATAACTCTTCGGTTATTCTGATGATTTTGGAGAATTTTCAACGTCATTAAAAAGACACTATTTACCCATGAATTGGAATTCAGAAAAAAAAATTGAGCTCTTGCTCTTTTTTTTTTTTTTTTTCGTTGTTAGAAGTTCAGCTCTATTCGTGGTAGAAAGATATGTTAGTCGATAGATCTATCAAGTTAAATAGTGTTTTCACACATATTCCTCAAACGTAAATTATTGAAATAAACGCCTTCGTATGTGAATGAAGCTTATTTTCAGAGGAAATGTTACGACAAAGCACAAAAAAAAAAAAAATAATAATAATGAAATAAAATAATGAATTATAATCCAATCACGAAATTCCACAGAAACCGAAAATTACAGCAATGAAACCGTCTTATTTTAATTCCAATTTCCGGTTTCTTTTCCCACTCATGCCATTACCTTTTGTACTTTGCTTTTAGCTCGCCGTGAAAAATGACATTTACAAGTTTAATTTTTTTGGAACTAGGTGAAAGTAATAGAATTTAAGAAGGAGAAATTTTTAAGCATCGTTTTTCAGCTAAAAAAAAACCACTCATTACGCGAAAAAATCCCTCACCTCCCATAAATTGCCGAAAGGAAATGTAAACACATCTCAATAGCACACAATTTTTTGCGGAATTAGTAGGATGTGAAAAGAAGAGCAATATGGCAACCCTGTCCCAACTCAACTACCGCTATCCCTATCCATGTGTGTTCGCCAGGAGAAATTTTCAAGGCTACAGCTCAAAAGGGGAATGCCCGAACTGGCGCAAGTCGTAGAACACGCGCCGTCTCTGATTGGCTGAGAACCTGGCGATTCGCGAGAGGCTAGAAGCCTTCTTCAAGGACAGAACTAATCCTTTTTCAATTTTTTCTCTCTCTTCAATTCTCTCTTTCCTTTTTTATGTTTTGTTAAATTTCATCTCCATTGTGCTGATTTCAAATTCCAGGTATTAACTGTGTTGAGTTTTTTTTTTTTTTTTCGCTTTATTATGTTTAGGTTTTTGCCGGGAAGTATTTAACGAATAGTGGTTTCAAAATTACATGTTTTAAAGTTCTACGCTTCTGTCTTGGCGATGCAGCTTTCTTGGCGATACATGTTCTGGAATAGTTAATTATGTTAGCACTTTTTTTTCTTTATTTTTGTCAATTGCTCTCTGAAAGGGAAAAAAATAAAAAGATTGTTTTCGGAATTTTAAATTTTTTCATGAGAAATAAAAATATATTCAGCTGCGCATAGCTTTTGACAGTTTACACAATATTTCTCTGCAATATTTAAAATAATTTCTTGTTGAAAATCAGCTTTAGTTTAAAAATCGTAATTGAAATCTTCTGAATAAATTTTGATGTTTTTTGTATTATCATAGACTATGATTTTTTTTAAACATTTTATTTTCTCTTTTTTAAATAAATAGCATTATTGGTTTTCAATACGTAGCTAATGCCTACATTGTTGTATACTTTTACATTCACATTTAAAAATTCCAACAAAAAGTATCAATGCTTGTTCTATTTCGCCTGCTTTGAGAGAAAATTCAGTCAGTTTTAGCATTCTATGATAACAAATTAATAAGAACTTTGCAATATTATGTATAACATCTCCGGGTAAAATTAAAGTGCATTATTACAGAAACTTTAAATTTTTGAAGTAAACGGGATTATCCTTCAGTGCTTTGTTAAGGCACTATTTAGTCATTTCTAAACAGAGCATGAGTACCTATATCATTTAATACAGTCATCTAAATTTTTAATTAAAATAAAGTTTATCATTAAAACTCGGAACATTCTAATTTGTGAAACTACTGAACACGTCATGCGAGACGAAGCTGTTTCATAAAATGCATAGATTTTGTTTAGGCATTGTACATAACGTATGTTCTAAACTGGCTATGTCTGAAAGAAACATACCGTAGTATCGTTTTTAATACTTTGTAACGCTTTATCTCTCTCTCTTTTTGTTTATTTTTTGATAACAGATCAATCGAAGTTAACGATCAAAATATTTCATACTTATTTAACTTCTGATAAACTTTGCCAAAATTTCGGACTGTGGTGATTCTTTTTAGGAAGAGGAAGGAACTAGCGCGCTTTTTTTCCCCCCAACTTCGCATTATTTACTGTTTTCGCGACCATCTTACAAAAATACTCGATTTCTGGGGCATTGTTGAACCTCCTTGAACTCTGTTGGGACCAACCCCCCGACCCCTCAGGATTTGGAAACCTTAAGAAAAACTGCACTCACCCCTCAGCCTGAAGTGACCCCAAAAAGTGGGTCGGCGGACCCCTTTGTTTGTAGACCCAAAAAAATGAACCCCTGACCTCAATATTGAAACATTCTATCGGGGTTGCGGAAACTCTTAAATATCACAACAAGTTGGGAAAACGTGGATTTTTGTTAGGTGTAAGTTCACTTTATCGTCCATAAACAAGTCTGAAGCTCAATTTTTGTGTTGGGGTCTGTCATGTGTTTGCATTGAAACTAAACTTTACGACAACATTACGAGAAAACGAGCTCGAAATTGTAGGGATAATTGAAACATTAACGCTACGACTATATTTATGTGCTGTTTTTTTTTTCATGAGTGCTTTATAGTCCAACAAGGTGGAACGTAACAAGGGGATAATCTCTTCTTCCTAATAGTGCATAACTGACTTTTTAGACAAGTGCTTTATGATTAAAAGCAGTTTTTGAGTGAAGGTTATTTTTTTTTAAATTTTTTTTTCATTATTGTGTGTTTTAAAGAAGTAAAACCTGAAAGTGTAAGTAGAGAAATTGCTATTTTTTTTCGAGGTGTAGAAATACTTTTTGACTTTAAGGAGTGAAATATACGAAAACAGATATTACCATAATGGTAATTAATTTCAATAAAAAGCTTTAAGGATGCAATTGAAGATGGCGGGGAAAGGATGCGTACATTTTAGATTATCTATTATTTTTTATATCCTTAGGAATGTTTGACATTTTGAGTTTCAAAAAAAATGAAAAACAATCAAATGTAAGAGAAATGTAATCAAATGTGTTGAATTGCAAAGCGTAAAAATACGCTTGATTGAATTTTTAAGGCGTGTTCCAGATGAAAATTAATCATTTTTGAAAGTGTAAGAGTGAAGGGGGAATAGTAACTTGATCATGGTGATGAAAGTAATTAAGTGTGTCTGTCATTTTTGAGGAAGAAAATTAAAACAGTTGAAGTTTTTGTTCATTTTTTTATTTTATTTTCTAGATTTCTCTTAAGCTATAAATGTAAATTTCTTTAAAAGTTTTCTTTTCTCAAAGATAAGAAACTTGACATGACAAACGCTTGGTTAATTTTAGTGCATAAAAATAAAGCAGTAACTTGATTATTCAATAGCTGTTGCTAAATATCTTAATTGCTTAAAAGCTTGAAACGAGGGGCGAAAAAAGCCTGTAAAAAGCCTTTTGAAAGTATTTTCTTTCTTGTTTCTAATTTCTATGCTCTGAAATAATGCTGGTTACACCATGTTTCTGAAAGTTACAGTACATAAATCTCAAAAACCATCTTTTCAATTACTTTATTTACTCTAAATATCATGGGAAAAGAACGCTAATAAATCGGAACACTTTACAAAAGTTATATTATAATACAAGAAGTAATTATTTAAAAATAAATGACCTACACATTAAGAAATGTATAAAATTTTAATATGAAAATAAACAATATTCAAAAATAAATAAATAAGTAAAATATTTTTTACATAAAAATATCATATTGTAGCCTTTTTTTTTACCGTCGGTAGACTTCAGCAAAACGCCCGTAAATAATATTTGTGTAAAATAAATAAATAATAATCATAAGATAAGAAAATATTTGTTTTCAAAAAAAGAAAAATTTTGTACCCTTGGCTCAACATCAAAACAGCATTAAAATATTTGTTACCAATAAAAAGTTATAAAATACCGTAATCAAAATTCAGCAGACGATAAATAGTAGCAATAAAATATAATTACTATTTGTTTTTTTAATAACATTGCTTTACTTTCGTACGATGTTTTACACAATACATTAGTAGGGTGCTATAAACTGTCTAATTTTCATAAAAAAAGATCAGAACGTCAAAAACGAGAAAAAGCAATCTTGATGGCTTAAAAAAGAAAACATTATTTTACTGTTTTATTTCATTTATCTACATATTGTAATACTTTTTAAACTTCGTATAAATCTATATCACAAATTACTTTTCCTACGCCGAACTCGTTTCTAAATCGTTTCCATGTTATCGCATCCAATTTCAACAACATCCAGAGCAATGATTCCGACCTTTTTCTCTTTTCCACAATTGATCTTTTCAATGACCCAAGGTGTGCTCTGTGTAATGCTCATCCAATGCACTCGATTCCCTTTCCGCTGGTGTTATTATATAACGTTTAGCATGACCTACTAAATTCTGCATGTATTCCAGCAACAAAAATATTTTTTTTCTTTCCTCTCTCCTACGGGGTGGGGATTTGACCTGAATTTTAAAAGATAGGGGATGCTGCCGTGAAAAAAAAAAAAAAAAGAAGATCTTGTAGTGTATTTTTCGTGGATAGGGTGCTTTCTGCGAGGGGGCTTCATTGTTGTTCTTTTGAAGTTGTTTACGATTCATGAATTTGACGCGTCGCTGGTAAAAATGCTGGCTGATGCGCTGTGAAAGACTTACGAATGCAGTACGTGAAGTATTAAAACTTTATGGGGAGCGCGGTTGTATAAACTATTTAGGAATTCTCCTAGGACTATAAGAATAAGTAGCGAGGAAAATGATAGTGACATAAATTGTTGCGTAGTATAAATATTTTTGAAAGCGACAGATTGGGACACTGGCACAATGAAGCTTAGCTGAGATAGAACAGACTCCTCTGTTGGGAAAGTTATGTTTCTTTAAATGTTATTACTGAGTGTGAATTCATTATTTACTGAAACTTGAAGCAAAAAAAGGGGAGGGGAATGAAAAGAAAGAAAGAGAAAGAAATTATGAGTAAGAATATTTGTTTTTTGGAATAAAGTAATTATTACTCACCCATTGAAACCGAAAAAATGTTGCACATATTTTTGGTCATTTTTTTCATACACTACTTAGATTTAAATGCTAATACCCCGTTAAAATTACTTATTTTTGCTGTCTTTACAATAGGAATTAGGAGTCTTTCAACTTCGAGTAATCACCTTGCTTGTATTTACACGATAATGAAGTGAACTTAATGAACCGTTTCATTCAAACTTACGCTTCTACCCAATTAGTACGTTGTGAAGAACACAAATTTATTTCAATACTGAATGTGTCAAATGTTGACTGTTTCAAATTTAATTTTCCTCCCTCCAAGCGCTGAATCCTAGATAGACACTCAATGCAAAGAAATATAGATTGCAACTTTTCCGATAAATAACCACATAAATATACAGAAAATTTTATGCTACTTGCAATAAAACATGAGTGTGGAACTATTTTAATGGCATTTAGCTATCCTTATATCATAATCGAAATTAAGCTGCAATTAAGGTTTCCACACATGCATCGATTTCTATACTAAAAACGATCTTGATTTATTTCCAGTTAAAGAGAATATAAGAACAGCGTTGTGTAATTACAGGTAATAAAGATAAATCAAGTCACTTCATTTCAACTTATCGAAGAAAGACAGCTTAATTTCGGAAGTAATTTTATGAAGAAAGAGAAATCTAGAATCAGTCGGGAATAATGCTTCTTTATTTATTGTCATTTAATTGAAACTTGCCCTTTCGACAGCATCGCTATTCTGAAAATGGGAATGAATTCCATACTAAGAATGGAGTAATGTGGAATTTGACATTTTTTCTTGTTTTATTTTCAGCTGAAATCAAATAAGCGAGCTTGTACAATAAAGCTAAAGCACAATTGATAACAAAAATGCTAAAAAATGAAAAAAATAGTTAATGTCCTCTACCTTCCACGGCAGTTTAGTCCCCACGACTTGTTTTTGCGCTTAAATCGCCTGAATGCTGCCTAAAGTATTAAAATTAAAATTTAAAAAAAAGGGGGGGGAAGCATTGCAGAAACTCAGCT
The DNA here is from genome assembly GCA_038373865.1 of Uloborus plumipes. Classification (NCBI taxonomy): domain Eukaryota; kingdom Metazoa; phylum Arthropoda; class Arachnida; order Araneae; family Uloboridae; genus Uloborus; species Uloborus plumipes. The sequence continues at coordinate 82,297 of JAXGGA010000181.1, forward strand.
CCTGTGAGTTCCTATGCAAACTAAGCCCTGATATAAGGCATGGTTAATATGTAGAAAATAAACTTTTGATAAATAACCCCTATAATAACGAAAATAATCTTTTTAAAATTCTGGTGATGGTAGGGAAGACTAAATAGCTGTGGATCACCGATAGTTGTGCATGTTATGATATAAATAAGTTGCAGAAACTCAGCTCCCATGAATTTCTATACAAATTAAGCCCAGATATAAGGTACGGTTAAGAAAAAAAAATCGAAGATTCTGGTTGTATCAGGGAAGACTAAATACCTGTGGAGCACAGATAGCGACATTTTTATTGAGACTTAGAGTTCAGTCATTAAGGTCAACTTTTGGTTTATGTCGGCCACCCAAACCGAAACTGTAGGTACGACCCTCTTGCGAGAGTAATGAGAACGCTACTGGAAGCTCTATTTTGAGAAGTTGCCCAGAAAGCAGGAAGAATGCGCACGTAAATCGACTTCTTTTCCCGCATAACGTCGTAAAAGGGGGACAGGGGGAAGCAAGTTCGTATGACCTTTACCTTTCCAAATAACTTTACCAAAATGTTTCCTCTCCCCAGAAAATATTCCCTTCTGAGGGGCACTTTTTCCGATCCCCGTCGTCCCCTTTACCCTTGGGGTCTGAGGGGCTAACAACCTCTTTTGGTACCTAGGAAGAAAAAAAAATGGGGCGGTCATAAAAGCGTACCCCGTTACAGGAGGGAGAGACGCACTACTGTCATTAAAACGCCGTCTCACAGGTGCTCCATGAGAGAGTTTTGGGAGGAAGGGTACGACAAGGTTAAGGGTAAAAGGACGAACTCATACTCCAGATAGTGTTAAGGGGGTTATCTGGGGATGAGGACAAAGAGCTTTTGAGCCCCAGCTGGCCCTGAATGCTGTTTTTTTGCTACATGCTATATTTGATATCATTTTGATGCAAACTTCTTGAATGTCTAGAGACCTAAAAAGAACCAGCACCACTTAATTTTTTTCGAGAACATTTTTCTTTGAACCACGTATTCTTTGCATGTTTCTGTAATGAAAGCAAATTAAGAAGGGAAATGATGAATACGTTTGTAACTACTGCTGGCTACAAAAGTACTCCGCAGTTTTCTACTATGTGATAGAAGTTCTTGAAGGAATTAAAATAATTTTCTCTGTGAAACCAAAATTTAAAAAAGTCGTAGCAAAATATAGCACTTAAAATATCTTAAGTCAAATAACGTCAAAATGTAGTTCCGTTTCTAACTTCCTCAAAAATTGACTCCTTTTTATCATGGACAGCTTTCTTTAACCCTTAGTTGGTGAAGTAGAGTAAGTTTTATCCCCAAAAAATTGCTTTTTGCTATGAATCGTTTCTTAATGTGAACGAAAATGACTTGATTTGTATATGAACGTCATTTTTAAAGTACTGTTGTAGTTGTGTTTACACAGATAAATACCTCAAAAACCATTAGAAGTTTTTAGACTTTAATTTACTAAATTTTGTGAAATGCTCAAGAAATAAAATGTTGACCCACCTCACCACTTACGTTCAAAAAAAAAAAAAAAGCAGCTCTTCAATTAGAGATTGAACGAATAAACTTTTGACTGGGGGGGGGGAATAACTTTCAAAACGTACAACAATCAACTGTAATTTTCTGTCAAAACTCGTTCCAGTTGAAACGCATTTTTTCTTCTTCTTGTAACTACGTGTTTTGCAGTACTATTATACCTTTTTTCAAGCTATTTCACAAGCCTTTTGACGAAAGTAGTTCCTTAAATGGTCAAGGGACTATTTTGTAAATTCTTGCAACCCTCAAGCCATTCTGTCTATTGAACTCCTTTTATTTACCATGCTAGATGTTGCACCCATGACGCGGTCAATGAAGACTTGTAATCGAAAGTGATCTATCGCCCTCTTGAAATTCGCGAACTTTTCTGACAATTTGCGCACATTCGTTCCCGATTGGGCCTCAAGTGTCGAAAGCCTAAGATCATTATCCAAAAGAACTGGTCCTCCTGGGCGCATTTATCTTCGATTTCAAAATCATCTTCAGACATTTTTGTACCTTAGAAAGTGAGTGCTTCCGATTTCTTCACAGTTCCTTTACCTTTGGTGGAAAAAAAAGTTTCGTTCGATTGCTCCAGAAGATGTATGGCTTAGCTAAATCGTGTTCTCGAACCAATTTTCCTCATCGAAAGACAAATTAATTAAAATCATTATCAAATCTTACTTGGGAAAATATGAACTGACAGATTTTTTTTTCTCGAAATATTGCTTCTGGAACATCAGAGAACTTGGAAATTTTAATGAATGATATTGCTACACACTACGCTCAAACTATTACAAAGCCAAAATGATATTCATTGCTCAAATTTAGTTAAAAATCAAAAAATTATATTCATGACTAAAACCATAGCTGCTTTTTTATTAATTTATTTAAAAACTCAATTACAATAGTAGAAAATTGAATAATGAAATATTACACCTCTGACGCAAATACGAAAATTTCTCTTTTACGTTCAAAATTATGTTTGTTTATTTATTTATTTTTTAAATCGCGCACGAACTCGTTTGTAACGTAACAACGGGCTATTCCTTTGATATAATAACTCCGGATCATGCTTTATTATTCTTCCATTTCTCAATATGTTTAAATATTCAGACACTACTCAGCTTCATTACGTGTATTCTTATACTGTGCATTCGAGGTTTTAATGAGATATAAATATTTACTGTTTTAACTTTCTTTGTTATTAAGTTAAACATTTATCACTTGTTGATGAAATTTTGTTGTTTTTCATTTCAGGTTCCCTTCCTCCTAGCCCGGCTGACAGTGGTGTATCAGATGTTGACAGTAGTAGCAGTCATCTAAGTAATGAAGAAACCAAGCCACGACACCTCAGTGTACCAGGTAAAGCAACATTTTTGTCTGCTCAAAAAATTAGTACAAATATTCTCAAGAGAAGCAATATAGTCCAATCCCTCCCCTCCTCGACTTAGACAATGCCCAGGCAACTATAAATCCGCTTGGCGACTTGTTTTTTCAAAACAAGAATCTTTTCGAAGCCATGTTACGGTGAATTTTCCCATAAACTGAGAAATAATTTTCCTGGTGCCTAAAATTTTCCTCGCTCACAAGATTTTGGAACTCTTTTTCGGTCTCTGTGCAGCCATGTTTTAGACACAACGCTGGTACCAATTCAAACTATATTCCCGCAACTTCTATATACTACTACTATACGAAAATAACGCAATTTGAATTAGTTTACCAGAAAAGAAATATTGCCAAAAAAAATAAATAAATTTCCAACTGACATTTATTTACAAACGTATCATCCAATAGTTTTTATTTCTATGTAATAAAACGAGGTTATAAATTTTTCTTCATTTAGGACCGTGTTGTAGTGCTTGTAAAACGTCTCGCCTTTAATAGTCAATAAAGGATGTTGTCAGTTATGTCATTTTCGGATCTTGAGTTCTTTTATTATTATCGGTTACACTTGCCTCTGTCTGGATTTTCAGAGAATGTTTTTCATGGTTTGGCGCACATTTTGGAGTGTGCAAGAAACCGGGAAATCCAAGCATCGTTTCCGCGGGCGCTCATTTCAAGAGAGCAGTGGGGCACCGGCTCAAATGCTGTCAGCTGTGACGTCATTATTACGCCCACGCTGCCTGAGTAAGGATTTGCAGAATTTTGCATCGATTAAGGATGAATAAATCTTCCCTGAAAATCTGCCAGCTTTGCAGGAAAGAAAAGACGAACTTCATTTTTCCCCCCATTCACATGATCTTGCTGTTGGCTTGATGTCATTACCATTTCAAAAAGAGTAAAGCTACTTTAGCAGTGGTTTCTATTAGAATTGGAGTATTATTTTTGTTGATGGTAACTGGTTAGATCAGCAATGCCATTGTGAGTAAAAGAGATGACGTACCGTTGAATTGTTGTTGAATCTCTTTGTTCTTAAAATTGAGTTTAGGATACTAATAAGGCGTGTAAAAGCATACCGAAATATTTTCTGCTGGAGACATTTTTTAATATCAATAAAATTTTTGTATAAAAAAACTAAGAACGTATTTTTTCGCCACACAGAGGGAACTGATAAATAGCGAAGTTCCAACTTCTACGAACTTATTCAAGGTGTTTAAAAATTTTAAATGATTTCTTTAGAACGGACCGATAGGTACATATGTACAGTATATTTGTAGGATTTTCAATTTTGACGAAGTGCCCAACCTCCTTATCTCACCTTGAACACAAAAACTCTTTGAACTGCAACTTAAAACTGCAACTTTTTAATCATTTTCTTAAAAAGTTACCAATTATCATTTAAAGTTTTGACATTCGCGACAATAAAACGACTTTTAGGCACAATTTAAAAGTTTTGGTTTGAAAACACATTAGTTTTCTTACATTAACGAAATCCATTGCTTCATCTTGCAACCACCGGATATACAATACTTTTCAGCATTCCGACTATGCGTAACATTTTTGTGCTTCATCAATCATCATCTGCAGTGAAATATTCATTTTCTGCCGGACCAAAATTTTACTTCGAATGTGATTTTTTCCCCCTTGGCTCAATTCCTTTTAAGTAATCTTCATATCATTTACGATTCCAGCAACAATTTCATGAACTGAGTTAGAAGTGATTTATATCTTAATAAACATGTCATTTCGTTCTTATCCTGCCTGAATTTGTTGATGTCTTTTTGAACTAGATGCTTTGTCGAGAGATTCGTTTCAACATCAACAGTACCGTTTTAAACAGTTGTGTCCGTTCGATATTGCTGCCACCCCAGCTGCTAGGATCCTTTTCTGATCTTCAGGTCTATTCTTTGCCATCGACCTTCAAGCGGTTTCCTGGCCCCCTTTGAACGCCTAGATGACCATTGGATTTATTGTTAGAAAGACCCCTTCGAAACCCTCTTATTGTCCACTGTACTTATTTTTGTAAATGTCAGTGCGGTTACCCGCTGGTAGAACCGGAAGTTAACGGTCAAGTGACCACGATTTTCGTCAGGTCCCGACCTAGATGTTGTATATTTAATGGCTGAGAACTCCATTATGGTTCGTCATAAATATGTTTTTCGTTTCTAAGAAACTTTTGTCAATATAACGCTCTGAAAATCCACTCGTGGTAACAAAACTACATTTTAAGAAACATTTTCAACTTACAAACATGTAAATGGGTCATTTTCACCAATAATCGGCCGATTAATCGGCAAAGCCGATTAATGATTAAGATGGTAACTTTTAATACTACCAATTTCACCATCAATGTTTTTTTTCTTTCTTTTATAATTGGGATTTTAGAAATAATTGCTGATTTATTTCTCTTTAAATTTGTTTATTTTTTATTTCCATTTTCTTCATTTTGCCAAAATAAAATTTAAATTTGTTCCAATTTATTTGAACTAATTTTTATTTTCTGATGATAAAATTACTCTAACATGCAATATTAATAGCACATTATTGCTTACGCTACCTAGCCATTAAAAAAAAAAAAAAAAAGAGGGGGGCTGTTATGAGCACTTTAATTTATAAGTGCATTTAGTTTAAATTTATTTTTCAATTTCTAGTACCCATTTAATTCATGAATTTTATTCTATGTAAAAACTAAAGAATAACTAAAAGCACTATGTAAAGAGAAAAGTATGGACGCAAGAAAAATGTTGCAACATTGGCTATGTATGAATATTTATTCAAGATAGAAAATTAATTTATTAAAAAACATATATAAACAATGAGCATTATTTTTATATTTTATTTTGGAAAAATTTAACTGCTTATAAAAAAATGAAATGCTCACGTTTTCGCATTTCAATTTAAAACTTCATGAATTTAAGGAGGCTCATCAGAGCTCAGCTGGAACAGACAAAATCAAACAGCTATTTATAGATTTACCACTGGACGTCTAAAATGTATGACTTATGAATCTAGCCAAAAAATATTCCCGACAAGCACCAAGTACAAACTAGTAACAGCTTCCCCGGAATGTATCCTCAGTTGTTAGCGGCTAGCTCGGGAAGACCTATATTTACGACCACTCTTTGTACTGGACCTCATTAAAGTGCATGGAATCATACATTTGATCAAACAGCTGCTATATCCGAATTATTAGCAGCAACAACAGAATTTAATTATTCCTAACAGTGTCATATGAATATCGGTCGTGAAGGTTATCTTTTAATATTCCTTTTAGTTTTATGCACTACACGAACTATTTGTTTTGTTTTTACTCTGTACATACACATACATGCTACATGTTATAAGAATAGATTGCAGAAAATACATTTATTTACTGTTAATTAAATAATTCCTCATCGTTTCTTATTGAAATTATACTTTGAAAACTAATGATAGAAAATATTTTTTCCGCCGATTAATCGGTACGATTTTGCCGATGTTTAACAATCGGCAAAGTGGCCGATTATGGCCGATTAATCGGCACTGCCGATTAATCGGTGCATCCCTAATGCTTACATTTCAAAATTTTTAAGTAATTTTTTTAACTTGCTATTTTCTTTTAGAAATACTAACAGATGTTTAGTCACATATTATAGGTGTGTAAAAAAGTAACTATTTGTACACTTTGATGAATAATTAAGTATTCAAATGCTGTTGTAAAACTGTAAGTTGCAAGGAAAATTGTCGTCCATTACCATACAAAATCAATATGAAATCTCACTTTTAAACTATATCATAGAGCCTAGAACCAACTTCATTTGAAATTATTTGCGCCCTGAAGCTTAAAACGATGTTTGTGATGATTGAAATATTGATCAAAAACTCTATGGTAACGAATTCGACATTTGGTAACGGATTTGACCAGTAACGGACTTGACATTTCAACCAAAATGTCAAATTATGGCTAGGTTGTCAAATTTAAAAATTGAACTACAATATGCATTTTCTTAGAGTTGTATAATGAACAATATTTAGGGGTAAAAGTTTAGAAAAAGTAAAAATTAATACTAAAATCTTTGGTAACGGACTTGACAAAGAATAAAAATACGCACCTGGAAAAAATTTTGTGCGAAACGCCACAGCAATACTTCTCGACTCAGGGAAACAAAATGGTACAAAATAGTTACGTCACTAATTTGTTAAGTTAACTGAATACGTGTTACCATCTTTTGACTTCAATAAATACCTTTTTTAGCTAAAGTAATCTTAGGGTAACGGACTTGACAAGAACTTCCGGACAAAATATATTCATACATTTCTTATTGAAATAAAATTACTATTGTCAATATTTATCATGAATACCATATACTAATAGTCAATATATAAAAATAATATGTCGCATTTACTTTTTTTGACCATTAAGTATAGGAAAAAAATAGTTGAACTTGCGAAATTTGGAAATGGACAAGCGTTTTTGCCTTGATTCTCATTTTTAAAGACTTATATAAAAATAAATAAATAAATTTCAATAATTTGTTGAGTGATAGAATTTTGTTGGGGGTATTTCTTGCAGAAAATAATTATTCGCATTGAATTTAAGATATACGTTATGCTTCAAAATCGTCTTTTTAACCTCCGGACAGCAAATGTAAGCAAATTTTGAAAATGACCCAAATAACATACGGATGTGAAAAAAAAATTCTATCGCTTTTTACAAGTTTTTCATTCAAAAAATAGTTAGCTTTTAACAACATTAAACTGGTGTGGTGTGCCGATTTTTTTTTGGGGGGGGGGAGTCGGAACAACCGCTCCAATTCTTAAGATAGCGCACCCTCATCTGTGCGGATAATGAGCCCTCCCCCCCCCCCGCAAATGAGATAAAACTCACCTCTCGAATTCTACCCCTACCCTCTAAAATTCTCAACGGCGCTCTTTCTCCTCCCGGGACCCCCTGAACATATGGTAATTTGATATGCTTGTGCTCAAAATATTTATATTGTATCATTTACATTATACTCAAAATATCACTATTCCTTTTGCTATATAGTGGCTCCAGCCAGGACTCCAGAGTCCCCCAGTCCCAGTAGCTTGTCTTACGCTGCTTCCTATGGACATCCGAATCAGTCACATCTACAACAGCAGTACAATAACAGACTGCATCAAACATGTAAGTAACAGAAATTTCATGTCATTTGAATTACATTAATGTAGATACTGCAACACCTAAAACTAGAATTACGGTGGTAAAAAAAGTTACTGTCTAAAAAAACTCGAGAAATACCCATTTCTAAAGAGCCCTAAACATTTTTTGAAAAGTGTGTGTGTGTGTGTGTGTGTTTTAATTAAAAAGAATCTTTTATTTGGTACTCAACAGTGCTACCACAGTAATGATAGGAGGAGCTATATTTTTGCTCCAGATAAAAGGTCCTTTTGACATCAGAGCATTTCCATTCTGCGTTGGCGTTCTCTGTGGAGATAAAGGCTCTGTTTATTTGTAAGCTTAGCAGAAGGAAAAAGTTCGCAAGTAAATTGTAAGTGGAGGTAGTTAGCCCCATCTTCAAGTGATGAATGCTCAGCTATAAATCAGTTTAACTTCCTGTCCTAGGAGTAAAATTAGATTGAAGGTCTTCTCGTTTTCAGTTATCAGTACGGTATGTTTGAGTGATTTTTGCAGACTAATCATTTTACTAGATGCAAAATATTTTCCATGCCTTTTTATTTCCGTTATAACATAAATCTTTAAATCAGTTGTCATGTTTACCGTAGGGCTAACATACGACTTCCGCTGGCTACGTTCTGAGGCAATTTATAGGTGCACATGCAATTGCATTGATGGAATGGTTTTTAATCTTTTTTGGCGTTCAACATTTGTAATAGAAATCACGGCATCTTTTTACGTCTAACTGAAAATAAATTTACTTTAAGCAAGGCTTTATGTTGATGCATTGTTTATGTTTATGCATTGAAAAAAAAAAAAAAAACAATTTGATATTAATATGCGTAAAATCATTCCACTAAATAGATTATTATTAGAAATTAGACTTTTTTCTCATCGTTCTTAATGCACCACTGTTTTACGATTTCGATTTTTTTTCTTCATCAGTACAAAATCTTTAATGTGCGAGGACAGAATTCTAAGAGAACACTGCATCCACACTGCATAGAAGATATTCATGGGTTGCGTGGAACTAAATATTATTCATTAGAACAAAATTGGTTTTTAACGAAGTTACCATTTAGTAGAATTTACAATAAAACGGCGATAAATAGCGAATCGCCTTTTTAGTTATGTCCAGAGATATTTTGCCGCCTTTACAAGCTTCAGGTTTTGAAAATTAAAAATTAAGGTTCAAATATTTAGTCAAGCATTTTTTTTTCACTTTTTGTCTAAAAAAAATTTAGTATCGTAGAAAAACGGGAAAAAAGCAATCAAAATTTTGAAAAAATTACATTTGTATGGTATTAATTTTTAAATTCAAAATGTTAATGATTCTGAAGGTTGAAAAATCAACACAAGTAATACACATCTTTTCTCTCCTTCTTATCTTCTATTTCATCATTTGAAATTTAATTTTTTGTGAGTTGATTGTGTTCTTAATTGTCTTCGTATACTTCACAACTCCAAAATAAATTTTACTGTTCAAAAAAAAAAAAAAAAAAAGCCAAGAACTAATTTCAGGCCCTCAAAAAATCTCTAGTAATATATCTTGTAGTGTAATTGTTTCTCAGCTCAGCTGTGCTCGTCGCGTCAAGCACTCTTTTCTCCCAAGTAATAAATAATCATTAGTTTTTAATAAAAATAAATAAAACATAATTGGATACAACGGGAATGAAAATACAGAAGGAAAAAGATCCATCATTTTTTTTTCGACTGAAGTGTCATCGGAATAACTTAGTATTATCCTTTAGCCTGGGCAATTGTTTGTTTTCTAGATAGCCCGTGAATGTTGCAATCGACTTTCTCCCTTCCGCGATTCGCTACCTGGATTTAGGTGACACAGACTCGATCATGCGCGGCATCACTTTATGGAAGAGCAGTGTAGCCACCTTTTTATTCCAGATTATTTCATTTGGAAAGGCACGCACCACTATCCCATCATGTTCTTCCTTTTTGGAAAGCTTTTTTTTTTCATTCCACATACAAAAGTCTCTGGATACTGTTTATTCCTTTCCGGCTAAACCTGGAGGGGAGAATAATCAGTTGTCGAACCATAATCTGCTCGGACGAGAATGTGGTGTTCGTTCTATTTTTTTTTATGCGTTATTCCAGACAGGATATATACATTGCATGAAGCAATGTTCTTTTTTATTTATTTACTCTCACTTTTATTTTGCACTGATTTGTGTCATTCGAGCACTATCGTTTCATTCTTTGAAGCAGGTGTGTATACGTTGGCCGATTGGTCCGTTTTCAAAAATTGACCAAAGAGAGAGAAAGGGTGTTTTTATAATCGTTGTTCTATCAAAAATAAAACAATGAATTGGCATTGTATATAAAATTTGCATGTTTTCTTTAAGGAAAAAAAAATATCTGAATTTGTTTTAATAAACTAAAAAAATAATTTCCTACGTAACAATGCAAGGAAATTTTTTTTAGCGTTCAATTCCCTTCTTGACAACGTTACTGCAAAAAACGTTAAAAGCCAGTTTTTAAGCGATTAAAATATTTACGTTAAAAAATTAATAGCTTTAATGTTTTAAAGATCATTTTTAAATACTGTAGAAATGCATTAAAAAAAAATTCTCTTTAAACTATGAACTACCTTGATCTTAAAGATTTTTTATGTAAGGGTTATGTCTCAAATATTTTCTTTTTATGGAAGTAAATTAACATAAGTTGTACTCTAAAACCGCCATTTTATTGCATTTTTAGCGATAGAAATGCTTTCTTCCGATTGCACCTTCTGCGTTTTTTGTTTACAATAGCACTTCAAGTTAAATTCCTTCTACTAAAAAAGGTTGAAAAATGAAGAAGTTAAAGACGCATAATTGTGAATATCTAAAGTTCTTAAATTTCATGCATACATTTTGATGAGGTTTTTGCACGGAAATAAGGTATAATCATTTCATATATTTACGTTTGACGCTGCAGTTCTCTCATTTCATTTTCAATGTTGTAAACATTATTGGTTGAAAAAAAATCTTTTTTCAAGTTTCAGAACTATAGTACTTAATTACGATAAATCAGATATTTCCTTTGTTTCATTGATTTAAGTGGCTTGCTTTAAAACGTCTTTGCTTGATGAAATATATTGGGTTTTTCAATAACCAGCTATTGAATTGCTTCAAAGATTTTTCGGTGCCCATCATGATACTTCGTTTATCCGCCATTTTATGTTACTAATGAAAAAATAAAGAGAAAGATTTTGCGTAACATCGTTTTTGTACTACACTTCAATACCATTCTTATTTTTTTTTTTTTTTCAAAAGTAGCGAAAGCTTAAAAAGTGAGTATTATGAGTTTTAAAGAACGACTCAGTAATATCTTCTTACTTGCTAATCTTAAGCATTAACTTAAAGTCACGAAATTCATTTTAATTTAAAATATATCCGAGAAAGAAAAATTAAAGGATGTATTTATCTTGACTTTAAATCAATGTTGAGTTTCTTCTTGGAAGAAAAAAGAAAGAATGTTTGCGATACGAAACTAAATGTCTTTGTTAATCTGGGAGTATAAATTTCCAACGAGCGGATGTTTTTTTTTACTATCTGACTCTGAATCACTCTAATATTACAGATACAGATACAGATCGTGAGAAAATAATTGCGTTAGAGCTACGCTCTTTTTCGCTGTTTGGGTGAGAGAGAGAACATGATTGAGCTGACATGAAACAACTCTAATATTCCTAGCTAACATCACGCGGTTTTATCTCTAGCAACTGTGTAGATGTGGATTTCTTCCTGCCTTTTTTTAGAATAACTTCCTCATCCATAAATCAAGGACAATTGAAGAAGCACTTTTAAATGAGCACTGAAAAAGACGAAATCTTTTCAGAAAACAATTGTAATCGATTTTTATGAAAATGAACACAGATTAGCAGATTATTTTGAGTAATTTGTTTTAATTATGACAAAGTACGAAGTTTTTTGTAACTTTTACAGTGGAAAAAAGCGCTGATATCTATTCTATTGTTTTGCACTTAAAAAAAAAAGGCAATAATAAATATTGAAATTATTTCCGAGTAAAAATCAAGTATAAAAAGTTTTAAATACTGTTTAAATTTTCTATTTTTAAAAATTGCTTTTAGACCTCTGCGATCGTGGAGCAAAATATTTACTTTCTCTTTCCTCAAGTCTGGAAATCCCCAAATTATATTTCTGATTAACTCAAACGAAAGGGAAGAATCACTTAGAAAATGAATTAAAAATGAGATATATTTAAAAATAAGTGAAATGAAGTAAGCTGTGAAATTATTATCACCATTTTTTCGGAAGTAAAAAATGTAAAAGATACAAGTTTCATCTCCTTTCATATGTTACTTTTTGAAGTGCTGCAATTCCCAAATTATTTAAAATCTTGTGAGGAACTTTGTTGATATGTTTTTAGTTTACACCCATCACAGCATCAAGATGCAAGAAAAGGAAAGCGAAAACACGCAAGGAGAAAGTTCTATGTTTTTTTTTACCTTTCTTTTACTTTGGAATAGCGTACCTTTTTTCCGGGAACATAGGTAAGCTTGAAAGAAAGGAGAAAAAAAAGTACCTTAGGAACGTGCCAGGGGAAAAGTAGGGAAAAGCAAAGCGCTGTGTTGGGAAGATGGGGGCAGAAGGGCAGAATAAGCTGCCATTCTTGGCAAGGATTGGCTGTCGGCTTTTGTGATGTCATCAAATGCGAAACAAGTTTGCTAACTGAATCAGGTACGGCAATTGGATTTGGCGTGTTTTCGCTTTTGCGGAGTTTACAAAGTGTAATTTGTGATAGTTTGTGTTTCCTATGAGTTAAAAAAATAACCAATCTTTAAAATTTTCATGAAAATATCCATTTTTTTTTATTCAATGAGTCAAGCTAAAATGCGTTCCGTTGTTTTTCCAAAAAAAAGTTTACTTGCTTTAAAAAAAATGTCCATCTTAAGATTTTATTTTTCTTTAGGTTTCCCTTCGAATTTGAAAATGAGCATTTTGTCAAGTAATTAAAAGAAAGCTTCTGTGCATATTCCACTACCTAGGATAAGTCGCTTTTCACAGCTCAGGTTGAGCCACGGCTCAACAATTACCTGCGGTCAGGGCCAGCGTCTCATAGCATGGATCCTGGATTTTCATCATTCAGCGCCACAAAATACCAGGATATATAATGATGCTCTGCAAATTCCCTTTTTGGAACTAGCTACTATCCTTTTTGCATAGTACCTTGATCAAGGAGAATTTTTCAATTTTCGGAAATGAGCACTTTTCAGTTTTAGCCACGCTTTAGAAGAAATTACGGATCAGTTTTCCTCCCCCCTGAAAAGATGTAATTAATTATACTGTGTTGTGTAAATTAAAGGAATTCATCAGAATAATAATAACTCAAAAAAGAATTACCTACATTTATTGCACAAATTTTTATCTTCAGCTTTAAAACACTTGTTATTAACAGCCTGATAATACATCAACAAAATATTGTGCTATATAAATTTACGGTAGCCATTTATGTCATTGTTACTGTAAATATAAAAGTGACTTTTACGAAGAAAAATAATGAAAAGGGGAAAATGTGAGCAAAAACTCATCTTAAAATAAAAATCCCCCCTGCCCCCATTCCCAAAGTTTTACACCTTATTGCAATTGACATAATAAAGCATCATCGGGGAGATGCCACTTTGGCGAGATTGCATCATCAGTAGTTGGCGTCATTGTAACCCCTAAGGAGTGAGCGAGTGGGTTCGCTTGGCGGTCGTCATTGCTTTCCGCTTGCATTGGCTTTGACCTTCAGTCTTAGAGGAAAGTCATTGTGTCGTTGAACCACTAACTCAGTGGCATTGAAATCCAGTTCTATGGCATTTCCTGTATCTTTGATCGCTTGCATGGCGGTGATTGGATGGATTGCCTTGAAATTACATGGCATGCGTTGTTGTAGAGAAAGGCTTAATCGGTTCTAGAGGAGGAAGGGGGAATTTTTTTTGTTGTATATTTATGCATTTATCCCTCGCTTATCGCTTTTGTTTTGTCTGCCTGAACGTCTTGCGGCGCGCCCCTACACGAATGCGTATCTAAAACTCGTCTTTTCTGCATTTAACTTAGTAACACAATTTCTTTTGTTCCGGTTAGATCATCTCACTTTTGAAAAAGAATAACTATTTTCAAATTTCGAAAAAGCTTTTTTTCTTTGTATTAAAGGAATAAAACGTTTCTGCCAGGAAAATTTAGATACATTCGCAATTATCTTGAAATGAATTTTGTGTAATGGGCATGTATTTAATGACAAGAGAAATAATTTATCAGACCGCGCATTATACTTTTTCGATGTATTTGGTTGATCGTTTTTTGGATTTTATTTATAGAATAGTGAAGGAAAAAAAAAAGCCTTTTCTGAGCTTTGTTTTAGGAAAAAAAACCCTGCTAGAGTAATTTGATATAATATCCATGAATTTAATGATATAAATTTTTTATGATAAATCCTATGAGTCACTCAAGTTACATTACTTAGATCAGTCACCAGTACATACTTATCTACTACGCATGCTGCAACGCTATTATAATTGAAGTTTTGAGTTGAAAACTTTATGTATTCGCTAAAATCTACTACAATTTTGTTCTCCAATGATAAATATTCATTCCGTAAGTTCTAGTCACTTTTTAAGCAAAGCATTCTTTGGTATGAATTGTAATTAGTTACTATTTATGTCTATCTCCGTAGACGAATTTCTGCAAAAGTAATTGAGTCGTGTTATTAACTAATACTCAATTAGTGAAACTATCCCCTAACGAAAAATAATTTAATCTTGGATGTTAGGAATACTTAGATAAATTATGTCGTTCTTGTGTTTGGTATTCATCATTTCAAAATTATTTTGATTCATCTTTTTGAATACTTAACCAAACTTTCTTTAGAGTGACGGCGCTTTTGTTTCTCAATATGAATGACTGAAGCCGAGTTTCGACTTCAGTGGCATGAAGGTTTATTTGAAATTATTCTCTATTTATCGCTTTCTTTTTTTTTTAATGACTCATTTATGGACAGTTAAAAATAAAAATGTATACTGTGCTGTAAAAATAAGCATTTATTAACTAAAGCAAATTAATATAATGTTAACAAAGAATTAAAGCGTGTCTCTCTTTTTCTCCTCTCCTCAAAAAATAAGCAAATGAAGAAATATAGGTCATGTTTTGAATCCTTCCAAAGCATTAGTAATTAAATCTGAAATAAGGTTAACATAACTAATATCACGTTTCTCTATTATTTGATGTGTAAAGTAAAAATTAAACTGACTGAAACAGTTCAAGAAATTGAGAAAAAAAGAAAATGAAATACTGATGTTTCAACTATCCAATGATCGGTACGTTTTGAATGGATAGAGAACAATCGAATTGTATGATATAACTAAAATCACTTTCCCTGCCAAGAAAATTTTACACTTTTTTGCCTCGCATTTCCGCAGAATCCTCTCCTAGAAACCTAGAAGATATCCCCCTCCTTGAAAGAACTCGAGGGCACAATCCTAGCAATCCCCTTTTTATTTATTTTTTATTTTTTATTTTTTCGCTTATCTTTTCCGGCTCCGAGCACTTTCACCATCTTTTTTTCTTTCTTTTTTTTTCTGTTGTCGCTATCATATTACTTCCGCTGCCGAATAACTTGGCGATGTTATTTAAGACTTATGGCTCATTTTGAGGCGTTCACTTTTTTGAGGAATCTATTTCCTTTAATAAATGTTAATTCTCTTGTATGTTTTTCCGATCCATTTCTCATTCAAATCTACTAATTGGACGTCATTCTAACTTTCTTTGACTATTTCCGTTTCTCAACGTGGAAAAAAATCTTTTTAAAAGTAGTTTCAATCACTTTGTTTCTTCTAAGATATTAAGAACAATTGAAAGTTTATTTATTGTTAACTTTTCGATCAACATTTTTCTTTTCAGAGACGAAAAGGCAATTTGAGTAACAAGTAATAATTATTGTTAATTAGCGGTTAATAATTATCGTTTAAGTTTCAAAAAGAAGGAAATATGTCCAGATATCATTCATTTGAAACTTAAATCAATCTGATGAGTGAAATGAAGAAGTACAAAATTTCTATAGTAAGCTAATAAAAGCTCACGATAACATGTTAACCAATATGTTTCGCTTATTTTCCTTTACCAAGCAAGTTTTAGGTATTTTTAAAGCAAATAAAACCATCTATCCTCAAAATTAATATTTTGAATATGTGGTCCAATGTTTTCTTAGTACACTAAAAAACATATATATGTCTTTCAAAGAACAAAAAATCATGCAGTGTAGGGTTAAATATTAGTGAAATATCTCTTTGAATTAGGCCGAGAACAGTTTCACACTGAAAACTGTTTTACGAAAACAAAGTATGCCTTTGTTTAATGCCAAAGTAAAACTGGCTAATTGCCATAAAATTGATATCGAATTCATTACTTCAAACTATTAGCCGCTATGTTTTAGTAAATTTCAATATGAAATTACAGCTAAAATCTTATAACGATATTTTTAACATGTTAAGCCCTTTTTTATTCGTGTTTTTTAAAGATTACCCCACGAGAGTAAGTGTGTTAATATATTAGTATTATACACTGTACAGGGCATGGGTTTTTTTAAGAGCTCACTAAATTTTCCGTCCCACACTTTTTGCCCCCCCCCCCTCCCCCTTCCAATAAAAATATCGTTATTTTTTCTCATACCACTTAGTGTATTCAAACCACCCAGGAAAAACAAGAAAAAAAGCTGTTCTGCTTTTCTTGACGTAAGCTTTTCGATAACTTTTGCACCCGTCTCGTTCAAGCCTATTGAAGGAGAACCAGTTGCGACCTTCGAGTAAAAACATTTGGAGGATTACGTGAAATGATTCTAAATATACATTAAAAAAAGCCCATTAACTCAATAAAAACTTCTGCCCTGAATAACTTCTACAAGGGTGACGAACTGATACAAGGTTTGCTTTTCGAACAGACGCACTCGAAATTAATTATTCAACATCTATCTCGTTTTTGTGTTTGTCTCGTAACCAACGTTTTAGAATGTTTTTTACCCCATTAGATGTTGATCTCCTTGTTATTCGCTTTCTTCCATTTTTTCCCTCTCTTTCTTTTCAGTTTTCACCTACTCATCATTTGTTACCTTGTGCTGATTTTTCCGTCGTGCGGTAATAATTTAATTTCGCATTAACACGCGTGCGTTTTTATTCATTACGTACGATTAGCGTGCATAATCAAATCATATTATGCAGTTCTATGATCGGTTTGAAATTATAGTATGCTTCATAACTGTGGAAATTCATCAGCCGCAAGCGGTTAATAGTAAGAGTTCGTTTTAGAGATAGTGGTCACTTTTTTCTAACTTCCAAACGATATTTTTTATTTTAATTTGTTGAAATTAATAAACTAAATTTCGTTAAATAATGCAACTATTACATTTTTGTGAATTAGTTCACAAAAGCTGCATCTTGATTAAAGTGGAAAAGACTTATCTGTTACTTGTTGATTTTGTGCACTTCATTTATTTTCTGAGGTTGCTAATGACAGTATTTATAGTCGCCTCTTTTCTTTTCACTAGTCGCCTGGTGGAGATTGCTAATTTTCTCCTTTATTGTTCGACGCGCTTATTTTCGCCCAATAAAGATTTGAAATATTACTTATAATAAAATTGAAGTTTTAAGAACTTGACGACTGCGAGTAATTTCTTTTTTTGTATAATCATTATTTCTTAATCTCTTTTCTACATACATTGATATTTTCATTCTAAATAAATTTAAATTTGTAAATGTAGTCTAAGTACCAAATCTAAAGCATACATGTTCGTACGTCATCACCTACTTTCAAAATTTATTTAAATTAATGTTGTAAAATGTTTTGGTTAACCCTCAAATGGAGAAGAAAATCATTCCGATGATAGTAAATATAGGAATTAATCTTCAAATATTAAAAATACCGTTTCCTTGTATTCCAGCAATATACAACCTAATATCGAAAACAAGTATTAGCAGTATTAACTGCTAAGAAAAAAAAAAGTCAGCGATTTTTGCCGATGAAGATGAAATACAGCATACGCGTTTTTACGAAATTGAAATAGTTGTTATTAATGAAAACTGCCCTCAGTTGTAAGTAAGAAGCTACTATGTTTACAAAATGTGTAATATTAAAAAAATAAATCGATTTATTTCTATACCGTTTTAATCACACATCACCAGTTTCTTATAGATATAACGTGGTTTAAGTGAAATTGCTTCCTAAAAATTAAGCCCCAAAGCAAAGACATCTGAATTACTTTTCTTCTACCGTTTCGTTGGCAATTTTCCTCTTCATCTGTCAAGGGGGGATGTATCACTTGGAGGAAGTTGCTGTAAACATCATTCTGTTCCGCAATTCCATCGAAGGTTGTTTTTCGCGTGTCTAGTTGCAGAATGCACTCCTGCCCCCTTAGCCCCCCTCTTAAGGTTCGAAAGCAATTATTTATGTTGTTTTTGCAGCATATTCCCGTATGCCCTATGTCTTTCTTTTTGGAGAACCCCCTATTAAGTGCCAAAGGTCATTTCCGGTCTCTGCGACCAAAATACCTTACTTCTCAAAGAGTTTGAGTTCTTTGAAAAACACAGCAGTATGTGTTTTCCCAGATACCTTCATTTTTTAGCAGCTATTCACGAAATATATATTAATTGTGTAGTAAGCAAGAAAGCATGCTTTATCATATCTTTTCAAATATTTAGACAAAATAATTATTACATCGAAGCTGGCTTAGTTGTAAAGATTAATCCACCCTAATGTCATTGTTTACCAAATAAGAAAAAGGTTTTCGAGTATTTTAACATCATTAGTTGTCTGTTGAAAAAGGCGATTGTATAATTTTAGATTTTCTTAAATGAAATGCACTTAAATGTTTTTTGAGCATTTCATACATTGTTGTTCTAAAAGATCAGTAGTTTCCATTCGGGGTTTCAAAAAGACTGATGTTTAAAAAGATTTACAATATTCTTCACTGAGGGATCTAGGGTGGAAAAGAGTGCTAAGGACCCCTTTCCCAGAAAATTGGAGAGTTTATTTTCAAAGATAGAGTTTATACGCTTGACTTTGTGTTCAAAAAATTATATGTTTCAATTTTAATATCACATTGACCAAGGGAGGGGGGCACACAATCAGGCTCAAATCTATTAATCCGGCGTGAGAGTCTGGAATAGGCAAGTTTCAAGAATAAACTGAAATTTACTAACGCAACACAGAATTGAAATCTATTCTAAGAGCAGGAAAAGTTTGTAATTGTAAATTTGAAATGTAATGGTAACAAAACAGCTAATTGAAATGAAACGCAAAGTAAATAATCTTAATTTTAAAGCGTCAGTTAAGCTCTCACCTTTTTTTACTAAAAGTGAAAATTAAAAGTTGTATATGAGAAGCATATTAACTGCCACAGTTAAAAGGCTAAGAAAGCATTTTATATAATAAGGTAGTTGTGCCGTTCATGCTATGCATACACTACCTCGGTTTACCCATTATCAATTCCTGTAGCAATAATCAACAAAACGAGAAATAATAACATTAGAAGATCTCGGATTAATTGCCACTGTAATACTAGTTTAGAGTCAACTCATTAAACCCTTGTTATAACTTGTTTTTTTTTTTTTCTTCTTCTTAAGCATCTCAGTTATTATTTTTTTTCTCCCCACCCAACTTTATTTTGTTTTCGCAAGGAGTATTACATACAACCTGAAAACAATTTGAATAAAACTTATGATTCATAAGATTTGGGGAAAAAAATGGAAAAAGTAGGAAAAACGAACGATTAAGAAAACAGAGGATTTATATTTCATAATTTATCGCATCGAGACGGGTAAGCGCATTCCTTTATTTAGCATTTACAGAAAAATCGATGGTTACTTTTGTTTCAACATAATTTACTTTCGCCTTCCTTTTCATCTGCACTCATCCATTTCCGCTTCATATACGTATATACTTTTCTAGAATTCCGTGAACTGAAATTTATCTAACCAATCTTGATTACGTTCAGTCATTGGCGTGCGGTTCCCTATTTATCAGCCAATCAGAAACCTTCTTGCTGACGTTAGCGGTCCACCTGTACGTAGCTCCTAACAAAAACAAGAGTCGCAGTCTGTCTGGTGTCAATACACTTTTCAAGGTTACCGTTACGGAATGGAAAGTTGGTCTGCGGTTTAGTTGGGGCGCCATCTCGTGTGCGTTTGTTGCACTAAGTTAGTTTTTTAAAATAGAGTACTTTGATAGCATCAATAAAAGAAATGCCCTTGTTTTAAGGATTTGAGTTTTGTTACGCTGATTAAAAATATATATTTTTTTAAAATTTAATTTAAATATTAATTTTAATATGGAAAAAGAAATCGAATAACTTATTCGTCGAGAAAGAATTCCGGTACTAATTATTTACAAACAATTTACCTTAGCAATCTTAAGCTTCTAATATAACAGAGCTCATTACAGTTCATGATTTATGTTATCAGTGACCTATTATAAAAATTGTTTTGGTCTTACTGTGAAAATATTGGAAAAATACAAATTTAAATCAATACAATTTTCAATTATGTAAAACTTGAATTGAGGCACATCTATGCATTTAGCCCTAGCACTTTTCCTCCAGATACAATATTATTATTTCATAACAAAATAAACACTTTTTAAATGTTATTATTATTTTTTAATTTTCATTTTTAAGTATGAAACATCACATATTTAAATTCTATAAATTTGTTTGACATTGCTTAAAATAAAGATTGTATGTATATTATTCAGTAAACAAAGGAAGAAGATAAGATGTTCTGATTATTCTTTAAAAAAATAATAAAAACTTAATTTGTTTTAAATTTACAGTAAGAAAATTGTTTTGTTTATTAAAACAAGGCTTAAACGTACTATTCTCACAAGAGAGCTAACAAAATATAAAAAGTCCATGAAGGAAAAATAATAGTGTTTGTTCAGGGTTTCACAATACAATATTTTTGAAGTAAGAACTTATAAATTTAGCTATCGAATTTATAATTCCGGTTAAGCTTTCGTTCAATTCACATTTCATAGATGGCAGCACTAACAACTTCTTTCAACAAGTTGTTTTTCGGGAAGCAGCTGGTTGAATGTTTTTGTTTACATTTTTTCGAAACTGTTAAAGGGTGAATATCAGGAAAAGTGCCAATTTGACCATGGAAAATTTCAATTTTTAAAGATACTCAGAAAATTAAATTAATTGGGTATTTCAAATACGCATTAGTAACAATATTTTTTAAAAATTCGGGGCATGGTCAAAGTGAACATTTACCCCCCTTATAGGGGGGTTGTCTTTGAGCGTTACTGGCATGATGAGAATGCTACCGAACTGACAACTATTACAGATTTTACACTTAGTATACAAAAGTAAACACTTTCACTACCTTTTATGTTCAAAAATAAAATAATTATTACTTAGAATATAATAATATTTTCAGAGCCTGAACGCTTTTTAGTTTTATAATTAGAGACTAATTAAAAGTTAGTTAAAGTCTAAATAAGTGCGATAAAGTTTTTTTCAAACAGATAAAGAGGTTAATAGTTAAAAATGAAAATAAAATAAAATTCTTAACACAATCTTAAAAAACGAAATTAGATCAAGACAGTCAGAGTTTGGCGGGGGAGGGAGATTTTCAATAAACTGTTCGTAAGTTTTCCATTTTAAACAAAATTATATTTTTGGGTGCAGTAGTTAGGAACGAAGGTCGGAATATTGATGTAAAAGAAAAAAAGGCAATAATTTTGTTTGAAAACTCAAATTTTGCAGAAAAATTAATGTTTTCGAAGCATTTAAAAAACAATGAATAAACTGCTAAAATGGGAAAATTTGGCAGGAAACACGATACACTTCAATCTACCTTTGTACTTTAAAACTCAACAAACTCATAACTCGAAGAAAAAACATCGGTAACGCACGCTTCAGTTTCGTAACAAATACCTTCTACTTTGGCGCTGCCGACATGACAAATTTCCCGCAATATGAAACCTGAACATCCCTAATTAAAGATTCGAAAATAAAAACACCTTATAATGTCCATGACAATAGGTTTCTTTTCCATTATGCAAAAATAAATTGAAAAATTACTTTATTTTGTGTCTTAAATTCCGCTGCCGACATGACACTTCATTTGGTAGAAACAGAAAAGGCAAGATTGAAAAAATCTTAACGGTAATTCAATGCAGCCGAAGTGAAAATTTTCTATCCGGAACTGAAACATCACATATTAGAGCTTCACCCAGCGTAATTTTTTGGCGACAAAAAATGTTTTGTCTAGATTTTATCAATCCAGAAGTTGGCTCACTCCTCAAACTATGAAAACTTGTGACAGGCAGAAATTGCTTTTTTTTATCGATCTAAATTCATTTTATCTAAAACACAAGAGTTAATCGTCATAGATGAACACAAAACACGTTATTTCCTTTTGTATTTGTTTCTGCTGCGATGTTTTATAATCCGCAGGATTTTTTTGAACTTTGCGATTCGAATGTGTGACGCGCTGCCGACATGACATTGAGGCAATAAAAAGAATTCTATAGTCACAAATTAAAGTAAAACCTGAAAATTTTGTCATGGATTGTATGTGCGACGCAGTTTACTGTATGGGAAAAGAAAAATTTTTAGTTTTTATTTGGAAGTACTTGAGAAATTCATTTGTGACTTAAATTAGCACTTTTCCTGATATTCACCCTAAAATACTCCTCCGGTTTTATTTATTTATTTATTTTTTTTTTTTTCATTTCTAACCCAAAGTCAGAAAAAAAAAAAAATTTGATTTCGCCATGTAGGTGGTTACTTACGGCACAATTTTTACATTATTTGTTAACAGTAAGTATAAAAATTAAAAACTAGGTTTCTCATAAAGTTATCGAAGATCATATCAATATCTCAACCTTAAAAATTAAGATACAAGCGTTTGAGTTTTTAGGAAATTGCCCTAATTTTTAAAATGACAGCTATATAACTTAGGTACATGCAAAGAAAGTAGATTTCTCGATCTGATAATTTGCTTATGAACGTCGTGTTAAAAATTAATACTTTCCAAAACTGATATTAGTAGTACATTTATTAGTAATACAGTAGGTTTTCCAAAACAATACTGATAAATTTACTAATTGAAAGTACTTCTCAATTTACATTGTTTTTGAATGATATTTGATCACTTTTAATAAATAGAATTTCTTTTTCTTACAGTTCCTGTTATACCTATCTCTGCATTTCCTGGCCAAACCCAACCACATTATAGACATCATCGAACAAATCTTCATCACCAACAACCTCCACAGCATCAGCAACCACAACAACGTCAACAGCCACAACAACATCAACAGCCACAACATTTACACCAACAACAGCATCAGCATAATCAACAACAACAACATCAACATCAGCAGCAGCAACATCGGCAGCAGCAGCAACAACATCACAGGCAACATCAGCTACAACAACAGCACAATGGGTTTTTAGATGCTACAAACTCCCAAAAACCACACAGCACATACAGTAGTCTTTCACCAACACCCAGTCACCATGTAAATCACCACCTTGGTCATTCGTTGCACCCTACCTCTATCTCACAACTGCAGGTCCACCTATCAGGTCATCATCTGCATCCACAGGTGTCTAGCACAACTCATCATGGTTCTCCCATGTCACCACTACCCCTTGCTCTTACCAGGAATAACAGTGCTTGTTCTCCGTCCTCATCATCAACTGTCTTGGCATCCTCTTCTGGCCTGCAATCACCTCTAGAAGGAGGTCACCAACCAGCCATTCCGACCTCAGTCATTACTGCTACTCATAACAATTTATGTGGCTTAGATTTGGATCCAGCTTCTTTTGTTGAAGACCTATCATTTCAAGCCAGGATTAAAAAGAAAGGTATGTGCTAGCAATATTTGGATTCAAAATAGTTTTATTTGTTTCAGCTAAAGGGCTTGCTGGGTATTATTAACGAAAATAAAATTTAAGACATTAATAGCAGCGGGGTTAATTAAGCATGAAGTGTTAAAATTAAATTAGTTTAACTAACTGAGGTATGATGGCTTCGTTTGAGGCCACCAATTAAATTTTTCCAGCCAAATTGTTGGAAGTTACCGCATCATTTGACTAGGACTTCAAACAAAGCTCACCGTACCTAATGAGATTTAATTATAAAAAAAAATTCAAGCATAATTTAAGTTTTCAACAATATTATCTGGATAGGAGTTTCCACTTATTTTATTTCCACATAATTTCATTTCTTATTAGTATACTATAACTAAACCGTCATATTTTTGTTATTTACTATAGCTCGGAAGACAAAGAACCCTGATGGATCTCCTGCTGTTAAGAGAAAAAGTCGAGAAGGTATTATCTTTATGTATAAATGTTCTGTCCCAAAGAAAAAAATCCTTAGGATTTTTCTTTAGTTATATTGCTGCATTCGAAAATTATTTAATGCTTTCTGAACAATCTTTGGTTGCAATAAAATGTTACTGTAGTTCAGAAATCTGATCTAAAGCATGGAGAAATTGAAAGACTGATGGTAGAAAGTAAGTATTGCTCTATTTTCCTTTTGTTCACTATTCAGTCATTGATATTAACCTACTTTACTGTTATTTAAAGGTAAGTTTCGTTATTTTAATGGCTACATTGCCATTTTTGCTTTTTATTTTGGATGTTTTTTTTTTTTTTTTAATTTTGTGAATGTATTGTGAATTGCATTTACTGTGTTTCAAAATATTCTAAAAGTATAAATGTTATTTTTTTCTCACGTTGTATTTTCAAGACGTCTGAATTTTACCAGTTCTTTACAGGAGATATAACATCTTTTATTGAAAGATATCTGCAAAAATTGTCTCTGGGGCTACAGTGCGCAAAATCTTTGAACAGGAAATAATTTGTGTGAACTTTTTGTATGTAGTAAAACTTGTTTTTTGTTAAATGAAGTAATAATTGTTTGACAATTTTTGATTAAATAAGAATTTATGCTATAAGTATTCATATTTTAGAATGAAATAGATGCTGCTTCATGACTTGCTGGTTATTTTAAAGTTAAAAATATGATTGTTTTCAATCTGTGTGTTTTAAATTGAGTAGTATATATAAATTTAATAACATTCATGTATTAAAAATATTTCTATATTTATTAGGAAATTAATTTTATTTTATTGATTTATGCATGTGTTTCATTTTTGATTGTTTGATTCATGTTATATGCTTTAAAAATATTGTTTTTGAAATAGGATTTTTCTGTTTCCCTTATTTTTACTAGTATACAGAATTTCATTTAAAATCAGTTAACCTCTTCCCGGCTTTTCCCGAGCTGGACTCGGGCAAGCGAAATGTTCCATTCTGGCTCATCCCGAGTGTAGCTCGGGCACTGTGAAAATTAACACTGCACAACTAGTCTTTCCCGAATTATTTCACATATCCCTTTTATGGTTTCGGATGCTTTTATTTACTATTGTTGCTACTAAATGGAAGCACTATAAGGTGTTTTGAGCTGTAGATTTAAGATAAGAGTAGGCGCCAACTCCAAAGTATAATGATTATTTAAATAGATATTCTTACATTTATTTTTAGGAAATGTTGAATGCGAATGATGCTATTATGTTTAAAAAGATATGTATGTATGAAAATAAGCATAAAAAAATTGACATTTTTTGATCCGTAATCCGAAATAAAATGAGCCTGGAAGGGGTTAAAAAGACTAAATGGCACTCTCATTTCCCCCCTAATATATATGCATTTATAAAGTAGTACATTTTAAATATGTTTCTGAAAATAGATATTTTTCTTATTTTGTGTTTGGCATAAATATAAAATGACAGATCATTTATTAATTAATTTATTTACATGTTTTTTTCATGTAATGAATGCTTCTTGTTTTTGAATAGGTGCGAAATTGAAAACAATTTTTCATTCCATTTGCAACTGAATATTGCAAACTGAAGTCAGAAAGGACTACGATTGGATTTATTTGATTATTTTTTAAATAATTAAATAGATTTAAAATTTAACCAGTCTCAAACGTTACAGTGAATATAATTTGTAACACTGCCATTATTTTGAGAAT
This sequence comes from Uloborus plumipes, assembly GCA_038373865.1. Taxonomy (NCBI): domain Eukaryota; kingdom Metazoa; phylum Arthropoda; class Arachnida; order Araneae; family Uloboridae; genus Uloborus; species Uloborus plumipes. Next base: position 108,397 of record JAXGGA010000181.1, read on the forward strand.
TAAATACATTAAAATTGTGTCATTTTATTTTAGAATATGTCTGAAGCACAGTATTTTTTTTTTTACAATATGTTCTAAAATTATTCACATTATTGCATTTCATTTGTCCAAAACATTTTGACAACATAAAAGCTAAAGAAATATGTTTTTCTAATTATTAGGTTCAACTACCTATCTTTGGGAATTCCTACTAAAGCTTCTTCAAGACAAGGAGTATTGCCCACGATACATAAAGTGGACGCATCGAGAGAAAGGCATTTTCAAATTAGTCGACTCTAAAGCAGTGTCCAGGTTATGGGGTCTACATAAAAATAAACCTGACATGAACTATGAAACGATGGGAAGAGCTCTAAGGTAAGTATGATTCAAGCATTGTTTTTCTGTTTCCCAAATACTTAAATCTAACTCAAAAATACCAAAATTTATAACTTTCTCTTATATATACTTGGGCTAAGTCAATTTTACCTCAAATTTAGTATGACAACATTCTTCCCTTTATGAAACTTTGTTGAACAATTTTTCGGTGGTATAATAGATTAACAAATAATTGAAGTTTGAAAAATAAGGAACAATTTAAACAAGAATCAATTTTAAAAAATAAACTAACTTTGATAAATTCTTGCATTGCGTCTATGTGGGAGATCGAGCAGTAAATGTCAGCATACAGTTTCGAAAGAATTTCACTTGCCTTAGTTTTCTTGCACAACTTGTAACTTGGTCACTTAAATATACGAGACTTTGGACTTCAGTGTTGTGAATATTGCGGTAAAAGTTTCAAGATTGACTGCTGTCAAAATTATTTATAATGGTTTAATGATTCATTGCAGGGAAGATGCATTAGCTAGAATAAATTTGGGTAGTGCCGAAAAGAGGTGGTATGTTGGTCATACACACAATTGGTGCCATCACAACAATGCCCTACTAAGCCCACCAAAAATGATAACACCTGCATAGGATTGTTGCTTGTATATCCTTATCAGCATAAGCAGCTAACTGCTACAGAGCTTTCTCGTGACCTAGCTGCTTTGTCTTGTAAAATAGTTAAAAACAAACTGTTCGGAGGTGCTTTCCAGAGTTCACTTTTCTCTCATTCATTGATGTATCTCTTTGAGTGTATCACAAAGGAGACCATGTGCAGTCCTGGAATCAAACACCTTTTTTATACTCATATTCTTTTCACTGATGAGTGCAAGATTTAGTACGAGTGTCGGTCAAAAGAACCATAGTGATGAGAAAGGAATTTGGCTGAAGTGCACCATGTTTTACAGTCGTGAATTACTGGTTATATTTGATTGGAATAGTTTCACAGCATTTTAGAATTTTTCATCAATTTTTATGAGACAAATACTATTATTAATTTCTAAAATCACTGTGTTATTTCACATTAGTAGTTTTTTTTTACACTACTTTATACATTGTTTTCTTATGTTTTTATTTATTCAGATGTAGTTATATACTTTTCTCTGTTTTAGGTATTATTACCAACGTGGCATTTTGGCTAAAGTTGATGGACAACGTCTCGTTTATCAGTTTGTTGATGTACCTAAAGACATTGTTGAAATTGACTGTACAGGAGCGTGATGTAAAATATTAAGTAGTACAGCTTTTTCACCCAGTGACTTTTTTGATCAAGAATGCTCAAGGCTAAAGACATTCCGCAGCACTGTTGATAGCTTTGAGCAGCGGTGACACGTTCCATCAATTTTTTTTGAATACAGTCTCCCTCCTTCATCAGAACTATTTTTTCCTTTTTATTTTGGAAAACCAATTGAACTTTGGACTTTTTATACCAGGGAGTTGTGTAATTCTTTCTCTCACTTGATGGAATCTAATGTTATTTATTTGTCCATGATTTTAACATCAGTTATTCCAGTTGTCTTCAAAAAGTTGTGAAAATGTTCATAAGTACCCTTATATATATTGCTGCTTTTACTGTCCCGGTTTTGCTAATATGACAGTATAGAGTTTAAATCTTTTGGTGATTGGTGTTACTGTGCACCAAAATGTCTGGACGTCCATTTGTTACTTATTAAATGTATGAACTGTAAGCATAGTTTATATCTCACTGCTTCAAGCTATTTATCTCATTTTAAATGTTAATTCTCATTGTATAAATCAAGTTACATAATTAATATTAATTTATATTTAACAGAATAAAATTATTATAGCTTCCGACATTTAATGCATTTTAAAGTTGCCATACAATGGCCTGAGGTTATTAGAGTAATTTATTATCATGCTGAAATCTGATGAGCTTTTTTCTTTACCAGTGGGGAAAAGGGTTTAAATTGTTTTAACACCAAAAGTAATAGTTTAGAACATTGAAATATGTGTAAACAGATACTTAAAACACACATCAAAAATACAAGAAGAAAGAGGTAACCTATGTTTTCAAACCAAGGTTTTGTAAAGACTACACATTAAGAATCATGCAAAACTCTGCAGATATTACTTTTGTACCATTCTTTTAAACATTAATTTTTAAAATGAAAGTTCATCAGATTAAAAAAGTTAATTTATTACAAGTCTACACAACTTACAAGAGTAATTATAATATTCATAAGCTATATTTGATAAATTATTTTCAACAATTGACAGCTAATTAACTTGTTTTTAATGTGTTGGTTAAAAGAATAAGAATAATTATGAACTTTTATAAAATGTGCCTTCTTTGAAAAGTACTGTGAGATTTCTGGAATATAAATATTTTATATGCTGTTAAATATACATATATCTATACGAATATCTGAAATATAAAATATTAAGAAATTTTAATGACGTTAGATTTGCACTACGCATATTGTATATACTTTGTTATGCATACATTTATTTTTGTATACATTATTAGTATACAACATAGATGTGTTCATATGCATACTTTTGTACTGCTTTCTATATATTTTTTTAAGATTAAAAATCATGAAACCGAAAGTATGTTTTACATTATATAACAATTTTAGCCTTGTTCAGTTAAACTTGCAATAAGACAAGACTTAATGATTCATAAAGTCTTACACATAAAGACATACATTATTTTAAAATTTTAAAACATTATTTAATAGAACACGAAATTTGTATTTGTTTTCATAGCATTCATTTTAAATATTTTAATAAAATTAAAGTTTTTAATGTAAGTAAATGGAGCAGTACAAATTGTGTGCAATGCAGAAATAAATAAATTTTCATTTTACACTTGTTTCTCTAGAATACATTTAAAATATAAAATTTAATCCTGGTTTTAATTTTTTTCTCCATTAAAATCTTTTTTGCATTTATTGCAATTTAACGTACAAATCAAATCCGCATAATTATAGATTTAGACAATAATTTGATAACATCATTGGCACTTAGTTTGCAAAAAGTAACCCAAGACTAAAATTATTTTAAAGCTACTTTTGTTTCTCCATTAAAAGTAAACTGACATTCAAAATTTCGTAGGATAATTATTCTAAGGCTACATAATTTGAATTGCACAAATTTACTTTTTTAGCATTGTCTGAAATAATGGTTGAAAATTTAACAGAGTGAAATAACGAAAAAAAAAAAAATTGCTTTTTCAGGTATTTTTACACCTAAGGTTATTTTTATACTTCAAACTGTCAGGAAATTTAGCAAAATGAAAAAGTAAGTGTAGGATTTATAAATCACTTTTACTTGATTACAAGTAAATCAGTCCAAGCACATTTTTGTTTCAATTTTGAAGACGAGCACAATGTAAATAAACAGATGCATTATATAAGTTTGTACATATAACGTGCTGATCTTAAATGTGCACATATTTAACTAATTGTCATACTTGACAAGTGATATGGAAAAAATCAAAATGTTATTTCTAAAGTCGGTGAAGCATAGTTTCCGAGAGTAAATTTTGTATAGGCCTGAGATGCAATAAATTATTTATGTGTTATTCCTATGTTTTGTAAACAATTGTCTTTTTATTTAATTTTTAAACTGAAATGCACTATTTTATTTTGAGGCTTTTTAGTACTTGTGTACAGATTTCATGGAATCAACACTTGTTAAGACTTGTAGTCATTGCTGTAAAAAGTCCCCCACCCCTTTTTTTTTGTGTCATAAATTACAATTATAAATAGATATCTTTTACATATGGAAAAGGAAGCACCCCCGTCGTTTCTTTTTAAATTTAAAATCAACCGTGCTATTTTCCATTCTTAAATACTTTCAATGCTTTTCAATGTTTGAAAGATTATTTCAAATTAAGATGCATTTCAACTTCAGTTTACAATTATCAAAATGAGTTTAACAGTAATGAATAAAACTGTCCTAGTATTTTTGATACAGAAATCTCGAAATATTTGCATGTTTCTCCACACTGCTAGAAAATATGCTTGTTGAAAAAATGAAATTTTCCAAAAACATATGATGTGTGAAACATGCTAAAACTTTACAATTGAATAAAGTGACCTTTTCATAATCATGGTGCTTCATAGAATTTAAGGTGCCGAATAGATGAATTTTTAAACAAAAATACTGAATGAAGTTTAGAGAAAATTTACCTATTCTTAGGTCTGAACAATAATTTTATATAAGTAGGAACAATATTAATATCAATATAAGGAAATATTTCTTGCATTTATTATGTAAGAAACAGAAAATGAACTTGAAAGAATCACAAACAAATTTCATAGACAAAATTATTTTATGATTTTAGAGTGAGGGTAAAATAAGGTTTACACAAAATTGTGTACTAAATAATGAACCACTCAATATCTTTGTTTCAATTGTTTACTGCTTAGCTATGAAAGTGATGATTTTTTAAAACATGTTTCAAATACAAGTAAATACATCCAGTATTCCCAAGTAGCACACTTCGTTTTTTAAACGTTGTAAAATGGTTATTAACGTTGTAATAACCGCTTAAAAACGTTAATAAAACGTTTAAAGGTTATTTGCTACCTGGGATTAGGTATCCTAGGCTTTATATTAAATTTTGAACTGGATATATATTTTTTAAATATGAAATATTTGAAGATATGATTCTAAATGCATGCCTCTTATTTTATTATTATTATTATTATTTGAAATAAACGAAAACTATTTTTTACTTATACACACACACATTAAAGGAAAAGGTTAAATAAAACAATACAATTTTACAAAACATGAAAGTATCTCTTTCGGGAGTTAGTTTGAGCAGTCAAATTGAAATGATATATTCTTTATGAGTATAATTTAGAGATTAAACATAACTCAGAGTTAACTTCATTAACTACTAACTTTAGTGAATTATCTAATTGTTGTGTCATTTGGACTTTTGTTCTTTAATTTTGTTCATGCACTTAGAGTGCAAATAATTTAAAACTACACAATAAAATATCTTTAGAGACTAAAATCATCTATATATTATTGAAATTTCAAGATTAGTGTAAGTTTGTACTATTAAATCGGTTAAAGTTTGCATAGAAGTTTACATTAAACTGTGCTAACTCTGAGTACACAAGGAATATATCATTTTGTAATGTACATTTATTTTCAATTTGTAGAGATTATATGTTACTTCTAAAAATATAAATAAAACTATGTCTATGGTACATAAGGTGTTCTTTGTATCTGGTGTTCTTGTAAATATCATTGCTGAGATAAATAAAAAAATGTTGTATAACCAATTGTCATTTTTCTTTCTTTTTTTATATATTTAAAATATTAAAATCTAAAAGCATTTCTTAGAAGCAACATTCATTTATCGTAGTTCAAGTACTATTGAAACTTTCTGTAATTCCTCCCTTTTTTCTTTTAATAATTCTAAATTATTTCTAGATGGATTTTAGATCAGGGTGGCCACAGACCTGGAAAACCTGGAATTATGGGGATTCCCCAAAAATTTGGAAAAATCAGGGAATTGGGGAACAAATCAGGAAAAGTTAATAGCTAAATTCCGTAATTTTTCAATACTGAAGCATTAAAAACGATTACATTTTTGATAATCAAAGTATATCTCAGGGACTTACTAGACAAATTTTCAAAACCATCCAGAATTGTTTGTAAACAAAGTCGTAAAAACATAATTGCAGGCAGTTTTTGAAGTTTAGACAATTACAGGAGATGGCAAGTTTTGAATTTCTTCCTTGAAATGTTTTGAGAAAGCTGAAGTCTTTAAAAGTTTAGGTTGTTTTTAGTGACTTAAAACTAGTGGAGGAAGAGTGGCCTTTTTTTGACTAAATTACAAAACTACAGTGTTAAAAATGCATATTTAAACAATCTTTGGTGAAGTTAGGAGAAGGGTTTAAACTGTTTTAAGTAGAAATTATATTAAAAAAAAGCATTAAAAGCTTAATTTCAGGCTATTTTTGAATAACTGAAAGAGAGATGGAAACTAAACTGTGGAGGGTGTGGGGCGTAAGACATTCAGTATGTGGTGGTGTAAAACTAAAGAGAGGGTTAGAGTGCTTAAGAAAGAGTGGAAGTCTTATGAATGGAAATTAAGAACATCTTTCGTGAGGAAGCGTTTCGGAGGTACTCTCTGAAAATTTCTTTGGTGCTGAAGTATTTAGAACTATTTCAGGCTATCTTTGGGTAAACTAAAGAAAAAGAAGGATCGCTCTTGACAATTTGAAAACTGAAATCTTTTAGGGTGTCTTAGGCGATGTCAAGGTAAAGAACAAAGAGGCTTTTTATTGAAAAAATCCAAAACTGGAGTTTTTAAGATTTAACTATATGGGCCATCTTTCATGAGCATAAGGTTCTGAGGTTGTAACAGACATTTCTGAAATTGGATTTGTTCGAACTTTCCTGTAAGCTATTTTTCGGTGACTTAAAAGAGGGTATTCGTTAGATGTCTCCCGAAATTTTTTTCGAAATTGCTCTCTTAAAATTTGTAAGGTTGTCTTTGAAGGGGTAAAAACAGGGGTGGGTGCTCTCCCTAGAAAAAACCGAAAAGTTAAAAACCCAAATTTAAGCCCCCCCCCCCCCAACTTGATGGACACTTAAAATTTAGAACCTGAAGTTTTGCAAAATCAAAACGAAAAGCATAATCAGAGTATCATTTAGCTTTTTTTCATTAATTTTATTTAACAAATTATACCTGCATGTTTGAGGGGGAGAGGGGAAATATAGGCCCACTGTTAAAATTTTCAATGTTTGGCACTTTTTTCCCGAAACAGGGGGGAATATCATCAGAAAGATTATTTCCGTTTCCGTAACCGGTTAGCCACTAACGCAACCAGAATTACCATCTAGAAGGAATTTTGTAAGTCAAAACAGTCTTTAGGATTGGCAATAATGTAAAAATAATGGTATACCCCCCTCCCCCCCCAGTGCTATTAATTGTGGTGCTGAAAATACCGTCGTAATTAGGCATGATGATCGATACCAACATTTCAGGTGTAACTGGGAAAAATATATTTGAGGGTGGCCCCTCTTACACCATATAAGTCAAGCAATCAATAAAAACAAAACACTTATCTATTCAGTAAGAATCATAAACAGTTGTAATTAAAAAATAAAGATACTGTTATGAAAGTTAAATAAACAGAATGAAATTAATATATTTCATAGCAGAAAAAGTAAAAATGGAAAACATGCTCAATCAATTCGTTTGTTTATCTTTACCAAGAGAAAATCTTAACTTGGATGCGGTTGAAAAATGATCATTCAAAATTATTTGAGCTTTTGAAGTTGACTAATACTTCAAAAAATTACATACCTAACGACAAGTACAAAGAAAATTTCCTCCCGAAAGCCCCCCCCCCCCAAATGTACATCAATTAAAATGAAAGGCGCATATTTAAGGTGAAAGCAGACGATAACCAGGCAGACAGAGTTGTATAATGATTAGACGCTGGTCTTTTACGGAAAAAGGCGCAGGTTCAAACCTGGCTCCTGTGGGTTTTCAAGATGCAAACATCGACAGCGTCTATGTCGTATGTACCAATACTCGAATGGCATGGAGTGCTCTTGGCAAAATTAAATTCCTACTTCAATTTTGTATCGAATAGAGCCTGGGTGCCTTCATCCGGTAAGGAAACTATTCGTCAAAATGCTCCTGGAAATGCAATCCCACCGACAGTGGTGCTGAGTGAAAGAATGTATGCTATACAGGGGATCGCACTAAGTTCACAAAAGATAGTGGCTCTACTGCAGCCACCATTAGGGGGGAAAATTATAACCAGACATGCATTTTTTAAAATCATCAATAATTTAGTTGTAATGAATTTCATAACGTGTGGCGTACGATAAAGCTGTGTGAAAGGGATCAGATGTAAATGCAAAAAAATAAACTAAATAAAATGCATTAAAAACTTAGAGAAAATATTTAAACACAAAGAGAAACTTTTTAAAGAAGAATATATTAAATCCCCTACCCTCCAAAATAAATAAAATAATCCGAAACTTTTTCAGCTTCACGTAAAAGACAACGATTTAAAAACACTTACTAAACATATAAATAAGCACATTTTTTTCTTTTCCCACATTTGAAACATAAATCATCAATTGAAATAAATCACAATTTGCACCTAGATGTAAGGGTACTTCCTATTAGATTTCATATTCAGTGAAAGTAAAACTAGCAAATGATTGAAGTGTTGATAAAGTTAAAGGTTTAGTTTCAAGAAACTGCTCGACTACTTTAAACAGATAATAAAACGCGAAAGGTAAAAAAAAAAAAACACTACAATTTAACAAAAAACAAAGCACAAACAATTAGGTACTAAAAGAACGGAAGAAATTTTAAAACTTTTTTCTTCTTCTGAGTACAGTAATTTTGAAACATTCGAAATTGCAACTGCAGTAGTTTCGAAATGTTTTCATTATTTAGTTGTTTCAGTGTGCAGGTATATTGAAACATTCAAAACAATTGCAGAAACTTTGAAATGACTGCACAGTTGTTCTTTCTATTTACGGCAGTTGTTTTAAAATTTTCAGCTGAGGTCCAGGGGCACCCTCAAATACAGTGAACTCTCACTTATACACCGCCTCATTTATGCGCCTTTTTCACTTATACGACGATTTTCAGTGGTCCCGGAACATTTCATAGTAAAATAATAATAATTTCATTAGTTTATACGTCACTCTGAAGATAAATATTTCACTTATGTGCCGAATTTTTCGTAAAGTGCAAACAATTAAACTTATTTTCCTAAAAAATGAGCATGTTTCTTCACTTTCCTCTTTAATCTTTCGCTTTTATTGCTCAAAGAAGGCATTTTTTCCACATGAACTAGAGTTCGGAGAGGGATAATTATCTATTATGGATCGTTTGAAAGGGACCAGTTTGTGTCTAGGTATGGTACAATTTTGGTTTTCTCCTTATCATTGTAGTTAGGTTACAGTAGTTGCCAAACCGTAGAAACATTCTTATTCATGCTCTCATTAGAACTTATATAGCATTTTAGACTTTTAAAATTCTTGTTCACTTATGAGTCTCTCTCACTTATGCGCCTTTTTCTGTTGGTCCCTTGGGCCGGCGCATAAGTGAGAGTTCACTGTATAGGCTAACTGTAATTTGAAAACTAACGGAAATGGTGATGAATATGAGCCGAAAAAAAAAAAAAAAGGAGTTACAGCACCGACGGAGTTGAAGTATTAATTTCTATACTTCCTGCTGACAAGAGTGCCTTGTTGGAAGATCACTGTAGCCTCCAAAAATGTTTTGTCTCAAGATTCAGTAAATTTGGAAAATAATAAGATAAAAAAACTGCAACGTATCTTCTCATTAGATACAGGTCTGTGTGCAAGGCCCCCCCCCCCTCCCTTTTTTTTATCATTCAGTAAAGTTTGGAGTCACGGTTGACAAAAAAAGTATTAGAACAATATGAAATTTGTACATTTTGAAGTAATAAAATGAATTTACAAGAACAAAAAAATTATATTGCGTAAAGTGTGTACAAAAATATCTCATTTTGTAACAAATAAAAGTTTAACGTGAACTTTTCAAAAATTAGAATAACTAAATTTTCATTGCAAAATAAGTATTAGAACAAGTTTGCATGCTAAATCGAATAGATAAATAATTAATAATTAATTGAAATGCATATAATACTTGGTATGCATTCTTTTAGCTGCAATTACTGCTTCTAATCTTCTCGGCATGGATTCTACAAAATTATTTGTGACTTTTAAAGACATTTTGCTCCATGCCTCCTGTGAAGCCTCTTTTAAACTTGATTTTCTTGTATTGAGTTTTTTCTCATTTTATTATCTTATAAATGTCATAGATACTCTATAGGGTTCAAATCTGGTGATTGTTGTGGAATTATTTCTCTTCGGGGCGCATTATCTAATAACCACTCTTTGTTTTTTTTTTAGCGGTGTGTTTTGGATCTTGAATTCTTTTGAAAGATGAATGTAGTCTCCAGTCCTAATTTTCTGGTATACTTTTCAAATTATGCCGTAACACATTGATGTATGATAGAGCTGTCCATTTGACATCAATAAAATGGATATTTCCAACCCTAATTGTATGCTATACATCCCCAGACCAAGATATAACCACCTCCATACTTTACTGTTTTCAGTAACTTTTGGGGTTCTACAGCAGCACCCTTTTTTCTCCAAATAGAAATTATGTGCTTTAGTTTGAAAATTTCGAACTTACTTTTGTAGGAAAAAAAAAACTTTTCCAGAAATCCATTGTTTTACTTTTATACTTTTTAGCTAACTTGAGTCGTTTTCTTCTGTGGAATTCTGAAAAAAATGGTTTCTTGCTTGGCAGTCTTCCTGTTATACTAGCCCTTATGCAAAACATTTCTTAGTCTGAAGTGTTATAACCTTTCCTGATATTGATTCAATATTAGCGGCTAACATCTTTGCACTTCCTGTTGGATTTTTTAGCCCCTCTTGGACTACTTGGAGTCTTTCTCTTACACCCATATTGTTTAGTCTCCCTGATCTTTCTTCGTTATCAACAACACCGATCTCTTTTTTCTTTTTAAGAATGTGATGAACTGCACACAACGACAAATTCAACATTCTTGTAATTTCACAGAATGTTTTTCCATTATGATACAGATAAACTATTTGTTCTCTTTTCGCATTTGGAATCTCTTATTTTTAGACATATGCCAAGAAAATTTCATATAAACGATTTTTAACTAAATTTTAGCAAAGAAAACAAGCTGCTTTCATGTGCCCTTGACACGTATGAAATTAAAATTGAAAGTCTAGGGACATCACGCCGTAATTTGCATGTTTCGTTTTTTGTTCTAATACTTTTTTTGCAATTCAAATTGAGTTGTTTTGATTTTAAAAATACTGTATTTATTTAATGTTCTCTTAATGCTTACGTATTGCATTATTTAACCCGTAAATGGTAATATCCGTCTGTAGGACGGGTAGTCTCATAGACAGGCAGTGTGAGTTGGAGGGATGTTACCATTTACAGGTTAAATAAGTATTATCTCCTATAAATTAATGTTGAGATTTATTTAATTTTATTACCTTGAAAACTACGAATTTCACATTGTTCTAATACTTTTTTTGCCAACTGTAAATTCTACAAAATGAGACTATCCCACCCTCAAGAATTTAAGTTCGAGCTGCCCCAAATACTGAGTGAAGTGGAAAGAAAACAAATCATGCAAGTTCTCACTACAAAATATACGTAGAATTCGCAGCTGTGAGATTGACTGAAAACTCAGACGCTAAGGAATTATTGCTGTTCCGTTTCCGAAGAAAATATCTCTGGTAAAAGACCTAGACCCGAAAGCGCCTCTTGCCCTCTTGAGAAGTCTCCGTTGAATTTATTTTTCATCAACGGGAAAATGGTAAGACAGAGCTCTTTTGTGAGTTTATTTTCAGCTCTTAAAAACTAAAGAGCTTTTAAATCAAAATTATTACTTTTTTTTTTGTTAAATTCTTTGGTGAAATTAGAGGGTAGTGCTTTCCAAATTACGTGCGTTACAAGATCTCCTTACGATTCTAGACTTAGTCTAAACTTAGTGCGGAATTCAAGTGAAACATGGACGATCGCAACTCACCGATGCAATCGCAAATTCCCAAATTTACACTGCTCGACATTAAAAATGCAACACCAAGAAGGAGTGGTCAGAAATTGATGAAATTTGGTAAGAAGACAGAGACAGCATGGAACAATAAGTGATATTTATTTCAAAATAAATAAGCAAAATTTAGAGAGAGGACGGCGTCGGCTCAGTAAGAAGTAGGACCACCGCGGACAGCGATGCACGAAGAGACACGTCTAGGCATGGAGTCAATAAGCCTGCGGATGGTGTCCTGAGGGATGGCACTCCATTCCCTTTCAACCATTCGTCCTCTGAACGAGGCAGTGGCAGGTTCTGCAAACGGCGTCCAATCACGTCCCGCACATGTTCGATTGGTGACAAGTCAGGAGAGTATGGTGGCCAGGAAAGCATCTGTACACATCGTAGAGCATGTTGGCTGATTCGAGCACTGTGAGGCCGGGCGTTATCCTGTTGAAAAATTGCATTTGGCAGACCCTGAAGGTAGGAGATTGCCACCGGCCGCAGTACATTATCTACATATCGTTGGGCCGTCATAGTGCCCCGAATACGAACTAGAGGTGATACGGAAATGTATGCAATAGCGCCTCAAACCATTATGCCACGTTGTCGCGCTGTGGGGCGTTCCACAGTTACTGCCGGATTCGACCTTTCTCCACGTCGACGCCACACACGTATGCGATGACTATCGCTGGACAAACAGAAGCGGGATTCATCTGAGAACACTACGGTTTGCCATTCTGCCATCCACGTCGCTCTGGTCCAACACCTCCTAGACTGGGAACAAGCCGCAGGACGGGGAAAGCATGACTCATGCAGTTAGGCTGATGGCTGCTCGCGCTCAGTTTCTTCCTTAGTAACTTTTCTTTCATTTTTTTCTTTACAAGGAAGTTTTATAAATTGCTGATGAATATAATATTTTGCAATATCACTCTTAGTAAGATATAAACTTATATCTTCAGGCCAATTAGTAATACTTTATTTGCTGCAAACAAAAAAATATAATCATATCTATTACTTACTTGCTTTCTCATAAAAAAATTTATGAACTGGGAAACTTTTTTTCTTTTTTAAATTGAAAATTGGAACATTTTTTCTATATTTTTTATGTTGACATCTTTTTAGTACTGTACATGTGTTAAAGCAACTAAAAATTAACATAAGTATTTTATTTACTTATTATTACTATTTTAAACTTTTAATTACATGTTTACATTTTTAGAACTGAAACTAGTAATATTTTGTATTTATGCATAACATAATGGAAGATGCACTTTATACTATAAAGTAGTGCATTCACATATCTTTAAATTTGTATAAATCAGAAGCATAACTTACAATACAATGTATCTTTAATGTTGAAAACTTTGTTTATTGTTGTCATGTTTAATTATAAAATGAAGTATAAAGTGTCTAAGATTTGTAATCACATCTTTGCATTATATATTTCTAATATTAAGATCAGGATTTAATGTTCTTGTTATTAATTAAAACACTATGAAGAATATATTAGAGCCTTATTTAATAAACTTATGATTGTTAAAAATAATAAATGGACAGTAATCAGAACAAATTCAAGTAGAAAATATTTTATTACATAATAAATACAATGAAAAAAATTAAGCACAACTCTTGGAATACATATGTATAACTAAAATTGCAAAACTTCATGTAAAGAAAAGTTGGTACACATTAATTTTGATTTTTATTCGATTTCATAAGAGTTTTTAACTTTCTCTCTTTTGCTTTTGTGTGGGACGCATAAGAAATGCTATCATTTTTTAACTTGCAGTAGTCATTCAGAAATATATTAATTAGCTTTTTTACAATGCAATGCAAAATAACTACAGCAGAATGATTACTTTCACAATGCTCAAAATTCAAATGTTTTTCTTCTCTTTCTAATGTATTTTTTATTAGATGCAAAGAGACAGCTCTCTGATTTTGAACTTTCAGAAAACTGTCTTCACAATCAGATAATAGTTTAGTAATTATTACATTATTACATAGCAATACAAAGCAACTGTGATCACATCATCTGCAGGATATTTTAATCCTCCTCGATCTTGATGATGTATTAAAATATTATTTGGATGAAAATGTATAATTTCATCATTCCCAGACAACAATGATTTACATGAGGGGCAATCTTTTAGAAATTTTAATGTAGAATGAACTGCATAACCAGCAAGATATACAATTACAGGCATAATTTTATCTGAAAGTTTTAAATCCTGTTTTGTTAGTTTTATTTCAATGTTATTGCAACATAAAGACTTATCAGAAAACTCACTTTCGCTCTCTGTAATATTGTTTAAATCAATTGAAATATTGCCAAATGCATTTGATTTCAAAATCAGGGGCAAAGTTGACTGAAGCCGTAGCTTCATTTCTGTTTCATACAACTGAGTTATTGAAATGTCATACTGACCACCAGCTAACTGTCTGTATTTACCAAATCGGGCTTCCAAACAGTCAGTTTGAGTCCCAGTCTAGGAGGTGTTGTCTGGTCCGGCACCATTCCAAACGTTGGAGTCTGTGCTGTGAGGTCAATGGCAGTCTTCTTAGCGGGCGCCGTGATTTCAGGCCACGTGCAACCAGTCGACGGGAAATGGTTCTGGTAGACACAGGAACATCCAGGGTACCTTGCACGTGCTGAAGAATCGACGTACAAGTGACTTGCGGGTCCGCCAGAGCTTGTCGGTGAATCCGTCGATCCAAGCGGTCTGACGTCACTCTGGCTGCACCTGCACCACTGGTCGGAAGTAGCGCGCTACAAGTAGCGAAACTACTGTAGTAGCTACATTTTTTAGTAGTTTGTAGTGTAGCGCACTACTTTTTAAAAAAAGTAGTGTAGTGAGTAGCGCGATACAAAAATATTGTAGTTTGTAGCGATTTCATAAAACTACTTTCTAATGGAGCAAAAAAAAAAAAAAAAAAAAACGAAAAAAAAAAAAAGATTCAATCGAGTCTGACTGGCGCATATCGTACACGATTACATTAGCGAAAGCAGTGAGAAAAATGAATCATACAAATTCGAGCTGACCTCAGTCATATCATTTTGACGCCATACGTTCTATATGTTAGACGGCATTGGTTTCTTTGGCGTCACCATTTTCATATTCCGCCAATATTTGCATTGAATATAGTGCATGGCTGAGGAAGGAAAATTTATGAATAAGCGATAACTGAGTGTTAGTGTTTTATAGCAACCGAGAATGTCATGTAAATGAATGCTTTAGCGCTCAATGCTCAATTGGATTATTGTTCCAATATCCACCAAACATGGCAGCAATTTTAATAGAAGAGGATACAAATTTGATAGAAGATGACAATATCGAGCTGCCCTGTCCGGCGTATAATAAATACTTCACAGTTGTTGAAAAGAGTGAAAATGGAAATTTTACAGTTTCGTGCAAACTTTGCACTTTGAACAAAAAACTTTCTGTTTCTAAGTCATCTGCATACAATTTAAAATTGCATATTGAAGTAAGTTAAGCATTCTAAGTTATGTTTCACACTTCAGATAGCTTATTTATTAATATTTCATAATGAATACTAGTACCGTTTTGTATGTTTTTCATATTTCTTTAGTTTTGCTTCTTTAGTGATGGAGTATTGATATATATTAAAATAATAAAAATCAATTATTAAATATTTTTGACATCATTTGACATAATTGGAAAAACGTTTTCATTTCATTTTATCGGTGGCGTATTAATAGGGATGGTGTCCAGACCGAGACCCAACCCCTCAAGGACGTAGCCAGGACTCACGTTAGGGGTGTGCAAGTAGTGGCACCCCAATAGGAGGTCACTCTGACCTCCCAAAAAGTTCTTATCCGATACAAATTGGCTGATGAAATTTGAAAACATTGAGACAGTATTGCAAGGCTGAACTTCTTCATTTTATTTTATTTTTTTCTTTAATTGATTAATTTATTTATTTTCGTGATGCCTCACGTCTCTTACAGTAGACATAGATAAGAATGCATTCTTGTATTTTATTTATTTATTTTTTAATCATTCAGTAAAGTTCCGAGTTTCATTCGGTAAATTGAATTTTCTCCTCAAAAACAAGCAAGCTTACTTACAATATTTCACCCTAAAATTTTTATTCTTCGCATACTCAGATTAAAAAAGTTGTTTTCATGCTAAAAGACAAATTTGGGTTTGGTACAAGGATCCGTGTTAGGTAAAGAATGAAGCTGATTTTCTGATAAGTGGCGCCAAGGACTTAAAACTTATTGATGGGAGAGGAGGCGAAGGGGGGGGGGAGACTCTCAATGACCGAATGAAATTCCAAATTTCACCGAGTAATAAAATACGAACTTATTTGTCTGCACCAGCATGTTGCAATGAAAAGCAGGAAAGGGGACAAAATCGTTTGTCAAAAAAATAAATAAAATGGGAGGTCACAGTGACCTCCCATTGGCTCTGATCTGGGGGGTGCAGCTGCACCCCCTAGCTAAGCCCTTGCCAACCCCCCTGAAGCTCAAAATTAAATTCCTACAATGAAAATTCAATTTTTTTCTCATATGTTTTTGAAAAGTAGCGAAGTAGCGACTACTTTTCAAAAGTAGTTTAGCGCGCTACATTGAAAAAAAAGTAGTTGTAGCTGTAGTTAACTACATTTATAAGAAAGTAGTTGTAGTTGTAGTTCGCTACAAAAAATATGTAGTTTTTCCAACCACTGACCTGCACCCATCAATGTGGCTAGATTTCCTCTTTCCAACCATCTCCGACACAGCCGATGCACAGTGCTTGCATCCATGTGGGTATCAGCTGCAATTTGACGTATGGACCAACATCCCCTTCTCAGTCCGATCACCATACCCCTTGTAAAGTCGTCTATATGCTGGAAGTGTCTTCGTTGAGGACGGCGTGGCATTTCCTCCTATCATCCGTGAATTTTTGTGTTTTGTGAGTATCTCAACAATATCTAGTAGTCAAAGTAGGAATATTTAATAGGTTGAAACTTCCTTTGCATACACACATACGCGCATGCGTATATACATACATACAGACAGACAGACGTCACGAGAAAACTCGTAATAATTGTCTTGAGGATAGTCAATATTGATATTTTGGCTGTCCATGAGTTCGAAGGTACATATGCATTAGCCGACGGGCAAAAAAAAAAAAACTACTCAAAACTCATTCGGAGATGAGTGCTTTTTTTTTCACTACTTTCGTCGGAAAATAAACAGAAAATTCCTAGTTGGCTGTTTTTTGTTGAAAAAATGGTTTATTCTATTTTTTTTTATAATTACCCATTGGCCATACCCATTAAACCCATTTTAATTAAACCCATTTTTTTAATTACCCATTTTTTTATAATTACCCATTATACACATGGCTGCCCAAAAGGAAGGTTCATTGGTTCAGTTGGTTGCAGCATCGTGCTAATAATATGAAGGTCATGAGTTCGAATCCATGCAAAGCAATATCGTTTTTATCACTTGTTTCCTGCAGATGAATTCTGACCCAGAATACCATGAATATGCAATTTAACCTCATTGCAGAATTCTGAGCTACATTTCTATTGTTGATAACATTGGGGAACAAAAAATTAATTTACTACGGTAAATCGAAGTATAACTTTAAAAAATAGATAATATATTTTCATAAAACAGAAGGATCTACAGGTAGTTATCAAAATAATGGAAACACTTGAGATTCATAAGAAAAATCTACCGTTCATCGTAAAATAAGCGATCAATTGTTCTTTAACTTTAGTCATAAAAAATATAGACTTCACCGGACATTTCCACATTGAAATTAAATCACCCATGCATTTGGGGGACGACAAGAAGAGGGGTCGGAAGAAAAATCGCTTTTTGACCATAACTCTTCGAAAATAGCTCGGAATAAGCTATAAATTTCAGTAATTAATTAGCATACTATGATGTATAATTACTGTACAAATTTTTATGAACGTACCACTCTTACTTTCGAAGATATGAAACATTTTTTAAAAAACGGCAATTTTATTTGAAGGGTTTTTGCTCATAACACGCAGAGTTTTTGATCAAACCTTATCAAAACTTCAGGAAAGATGATAAAATACAAGAGAAAAAACATACTAAAACAGTAAATAAAAATATTAAAAATCCGATGAGATATGAACGTTAAAAGGAAATAATTTTTCACGACGCATGCGCGAACGACAGAAATTTATAACTGCAAAAATATTGTAGTCTGGTTTATACTGCATCTTATAAAAAAAGTTTCAGCTGAATATCGTAAAAATTGAAAAAGATATCAGCGATCTAGTGAGCTGTAATTCATTCATTCGCAGACAATACATAAATAACGAGGGGTTGTCCACAAATAGTGTGGTGACAATCGAACATTTTTTTCATTTTTAACTTGTTTTCAGTTTGAAAATTTATATTCGGCATAGAAGTCACATTTTGCCTATTCGGCCAAAAAGACCTTATACGTGGGTGGCCAAAAGTATCCGGACACCCCCTGAAACGTTGGTTTTGAACGATGACGCAATAACCTTTAATTTAAAGATAGCTCTTTGTGGACAGTCCCTCACTATTATGTATTGTTTGCGAATGAATGAAATACAGCTCACTAGATCGCTGATATTTTTTTCAATTTTCACGATATTCAACTGGAACTTTTTTATAAGATGCAGTATAAATCAGGGTACAATATTTTTGTAGTTATAAATTTCTGTCATTCGCGCATGCGCCGTGAAAAATTATTTCCTTTTAACGTTCATATCTCATCGGATTTTTTATATTTTTATTTACCGTTTTAGTATGTTCTTTCTCTTGTATTTTGTCATCTTTTCTGAAGTTTTGATAAGGTTTGATCAAAAACTCTGCGTGTTATGAGCAAAAACCCTTCAAATAAAATTGCCGTTTTTAAAAAAATGTTTCATATCTTCGGAAGTATAAGTGGTACATTCATAAAAATTTGTAAAGTAATTACACATAGTATGCTAATTAATTATTGAAATTTATAGCTTATTCCAAGCTATTTTCGAAGAGTTATGGTCAAAAAGAAGTTTTTCTTCCGACTCCTTTTTTTTCGTCCCCCGAATGCATGGGTGATTTAATTTCAATATATTTTGTATGACTAAAGTTAAAGAACAATTGATCGCTTATTTTGCGATGAACGGTAGATTTTTCTTATGAATCTCCAGTGTTTCCATTATTTTGATAACTACCTGTATTTCAGTTTATTTTCATTCATATACAGGGTGTTCCGTTTTCACTTGCAAGACCTTTATTCAGGGGCGCCCCGAGCTTAAATTTTTGGGAGGAGGAAAATTCTCAATTTGCCGAATGGAACTCCAAAATGTGCCGAATGAAAAAATACGAGAATATACAAACGTTATACCATTACTTTGTGAGAAAAGACGATGGGTATCACTTAAAAAATGAAAAAAACAAAAACAAAAACAAGAACTTTGATAAATAACAACGGGGTTGTATGCTGAATCGTCTAAGCGATTGATTGGATTTCTTATATATATACATACAGATTAAAACATATCGACTGCAAAACAGATTATAAAATATTGCATATATGATGCGTGTTTACAAATTAAAGCATGCTGGTCATTCAACAGGTTTGTGGAACAATAGAATTAAGTTTATAGATACAAAAAATATATACACATATATACACACATAGTCATAGCTGTTCATCAATCATAGCTGTTCATCATGATAAATATTATACAGGGTGTCCACTCCAATCGTGGACCAATAGCTAATTTCTAAACCGTTAGAGATACGCATATAGTTTATTTAGGAAAAAATCTCCAAATTATGAAAGGAATTTTTGGTCTATTCAATGTTTTTCAAAAAATCAAATTTTGAAAGAGTTACGAAATTTAAATTTTTGTACAGCCCCCCAGTCCTATCAATCATATTTAGTAAAACATTCTTGACACTGTAACGTTTAAAACTAAAAAAAAATCACTCCTCTACCACAAAAATTGACCGAGTTATGACGTTTTGAAAAATCAAGATTTTGCATTATTTCATGACGTCATCGAGAGATCGCTTAAGGGACCGTATGCGAAATCCTTCAAAATCTTGATTTTTCAAAACGTTATAACTCGGTCAATTTTTGTGGTAGAAGAGTGATTTTTTTTTAGTTTTAAACGTTACAGTGTCAAGAATGTTTTACTAATTATGATTGATAGGACTAGGGGGCTGTATAAAAATTTAAATTTCGTAACTCTTTCAAAATTTGATTTTTTGAAAAACATTGAATAGACCCAAAATTCCTTTCGTAATTTGGAGATTTTTTCCTAAATAAACTCTATGCTTATCTCTAACGGTTTAGAAATTAGCTATTGGTCCACGATTGGAGTGGACACCCTGTATATAACGGTATTAATTAACCTTCGAGGTTTATTAAGTTATTCGAGTACACTGTAAAAAATGTATGTTGTTTGTACAATGTAATACAGTTAAATTTTAAGACAAAAAACTGTAAAATTTCTAACTTTACAGTAAAAAACTGTACAATTGCTAGTTTTAGTTTATTACTCTGCATTTTACAGTTTTAAATTGGAACCTCATCTGCCATTATAATACTGTAAAAACGACAGTTCATTTTTTGCAGTGCAGTGAAATTATGTATGCAAAACGAATATTTCATTTTTGATTTTCTTCTTTTTTTTTCACTTATGGCTGAGTCACTGATGCGAATTAGTTGCTAGCCGAAAAAGGTTAAGTTACACACTCACAATTACGCAGAAAATACTCTAGTAGTAGTTTATTTTTCAATGGCGAATCAACGAAATTATAACGAGATTTTTTTTTCAACACAATTTCTTCATATATTACGTGCATAATTTATTGAAAATGATGAAAACTAATTTTAATAAATTCTAAGAAAAAAGCTTAATGTCTGAAAAATAATTTGAACAAAGATTAAAATTAATTTACGGCTAAAATTTTTACATAATTTTTTCCAAAGGCATGACGACCTTTAACGAAGAAATTAATTTGTTTCTAATTATTGAGGTCGGTGGCGGATTTACCAAGTCACACATGTCGCAACTGTCATAAGAGCCCGGAAAGGAATTTAAACTGCGCATGAAAAAAATGCTCAACTAAAAAAAATGGACTCCCAAAATGTATTGCGACAGGCTCTCTAGTGTGGAAGTCCTATGTCCATTGATTTAAATCAGTGAGTAAAAAAAAAAAAATGCATTGAAACAAATTAAAAGAGGAAGAAAAAAAGAGCAATTTATAACTTTCCGTTAATGGCGATAATTCGTTGCTTGAAGCAGTCCTTATTTTCTTTCTTGCAGCATCAAATGGATTTTTTTGGAGTTCCAGCAAGTTTCACGGAGATATGTCTTCCATCGTGGCAAAGTTCCTCGTGTGTTCGTTTATAATCGTTATCAAAAGTATTTCCACAAATTAACACTCAATTTTATATCGTTTACGAATTCTCTTCATTGCAAGCAAAATGAATAAATTAAGTGAAACAGATAGATGTATTTCGGTACTATAATTAAAACGAAAAACAATATTGAACTAGTTCGACGGTCGATTCTTTTCGTAGTGAAGAAAGTCAAGAAATGGAACTTCATAAATGAAGCTAAGCAGATAATATTTTTCAGTACGAGAAAAATCTGCTGCTAAAGCAAAAAAAAAAAGAAAAAAAAATGAAATCGCCGCACATAATATTAGAGTTCTTTGCGTTCAAAGTGCAACATTTGTGCATTGCAGCATTTTCACTGTATATTATCCGTCTTGTCTGGAGTCATGCTACACGCACTATGAAATTCACCGAAATGCGCCAAGGAAAGAAACGGTTTGGTTTATGGTAAATAGCGTCAATAAAAGAATGAGATATATTTTTATTAATCGGATCTTCTTATTTTCGAAGATAACAAATGTATAATAAAAAAAAAGAAAGATTGCAGCCGCACGCACTCTATATATATATATTTATATGTATTGTAAAAAAGTATTTCAATTCTATCCCTGAATGTGCCGAATCATTGTCCGAATTTGCCGAATGAGGAAGATGTTTGGGAGGTCCCGGTGACCTCCCTGGACCTCCCTTCGGGCGCTTCTGCCTTTATTTTCGCAACCGTTTGTCCTAGATGCAAACTTCTAATGGCAAAAATGCTAAAAATGAGGTGCAGAGTTAAGATAATAAAATTTTGAAGCAAAAAAAGAGTAAAAAATTATTAAAGTAACTTTTTATACGGATCGCAAGTGCCCTAACTTGTATCTCGGGAGATCAAGGTAAAAAAATTAAAATAAAATAAAATAAAATAAAATAAAAAAAAAACAATTCAAACACAAAAAACTTTTTGTACGACCAATATTCACAGAGACATGAAACGCAGCTTTTTGTAACTTTCACCACTCTACACTTGCTGTCAATGTGTCAATAACACGTATGGGGGGAAAATATACCTACTAACGGCTTCATTAGAATGACAACCTTCAAACTACTGAAAGGGCGATACGTTCTGATCTTATTTTCTGCAAGGCGCCGTAGAATTTTGAACTCGAACATCTTCGAGTTTTATCTCAAACCTTTCAAATTTTTTGTGTTGAGATTATATTTCAACAGATGTTTTTTTTCTAAATATAAGTTAGGGGACCTGCAAGAAAAAATAGATTTCATATCTTTGACTAAATATTTTTTTCGCTTAAAACTTTTGATATCTTAACTCTGCGCACTATTTTTGCAATCGGAAGTGTGCGGAACACCCTGTAAAACGGAAGAGTACGGAAGTAAAACGGAACACCCTGTATACATTATTTCTCATAAGTGTTGCCGTGACTTCTTTAAGACTTCATCAAACTTCAAAAGTAAGTCATTTTTCATCGCTATTAACGGAAAACAAACAAAAAAGTCATATTTGGGCTATTATTTAAAAAAATGCAAGTAGAAAAACAAATTTTTAAACTCCTTCTGTCGCGCACGAATGCTTCGCACCGGGCAGCTAAAAAATAACAAATCAGACATTGATTCCGAAATACATAAAATCTGTTGAACTTTTTTCAATTAAATGGTTAGTCATTAAATGACAATTTTTAAATTCAACCATGATGCTTTTATTTGATTTACTGCATTCAATAAGTTTAATAAATGCAAGAATCCGTGTTTTAGCACATTGCTTAGTAATCTCTAAGTAATCTCTAAGTAATCTCTCTTAGTAATCTCTCTCAGGCTCTGATCAATGCATGGGACAACTGGGCTCACAAGGTTTAGGGACTCCGTCCCCCCCCCCCCCCCCCAAGTCACGTCAGATACAACAGAATTTACATTTATTAGGCGTTAAATAAAAAAAAAATCTGAAACATTTTTTGTCCTTTAATAATTATTTTTAGTTCAAATTACACGTCATTCAGTAAATTTGTATGACAAATTATTTTATAGTAAAAGGGTGTAGACTGACTAGTAAATAAACACTTAAGACAATTTTCAATTTCAAAAAATCATAACGTCGTTAAAAATTGAAGCATTTGCCACATGATAGTAAAATCACTTCAGACGTAATATTTAAAAAAAAAGGAGAACTTTTATGGTTCTGCATCAGGTTTTACGGGGGGTAAAACGGAAAAAAGTGCCCAGGTCCAGTAAATGAATATCCCTAACTTTTACATTGCAAAAACTGAATATTTATCGTACGTTATGTAACAAGTTCATTTTTTAAAAGTCCTGTAATATTTCTAATAAAATTAGGTGCTTATACTAATAATTACTTAACTTCATTAAAAATTAAACACGCAGTATGAAGGTATGAATTAAAAAAAAAAAAGTGTGTGAAATTTTATAAAATAAACGCAACTGATTTAGTAAACTTTATGATTTCAAATTTCGTGGTAAATTTAGTTCAAAAATGCCTATTATTCGCTGAGTATTAAGACTAGGTAGCTGAAAAATTTGAAAAAATATAACGCTTCACTTTGGTTGAAAATTTTTGCTCAAAACAAGACAAATTGATTAATTCTTCTAATTGATTAAGAAATTGTAGGGAAAATATTAAAATCAAGTTTTCACATTCCTCTAAAATGAAAATCGCGAACAAAATTATTAATTTGTTGAGTTTTCCTCGAAGCAAGATGAAAAATTGTTCTGAAACCGATTTAAACGGAGAGAAAGAGTAGCTTGCATAATTGTTGCTCCATCGCCGTTTTTTGTCGCCATCTACGAGCAAATCAAGGAAATAAATACAAATTGAGAATGAAAAACGTATCGCTGGCTTTTCTCCACGGGAAATATTTTCGAGAATTGCCGGTTGGCATAAAAATATAGCAGGTATGTTTAAAAGGATTTTTCTCCTCCTGCGAAATTTAAATGTGAAGATTTATTCAGTATGTTTTTATTTTCATGCAGTAGGGAGTCGTATGTTCCATTTCAATAAAATAATGAAAAAGGCATAATTTAAGTCATAAATTTACATAAAACAAAACAATATTTTCTCATTTATTGGTGGAGGAATCGCATATCGCACATTTAGATAACAGTATTAATTTGTTTAACTATTTCTGGTTGGAAGAGGCATAGTTCCAGGTTCCAGGCTCAGTGGCGTACCTATGTGTTGGAGGGAATGGCTTTTGTCACTGGCGCAGCAGCTAGGAGGCGGTATTTTGACCGATTAAAAAAAAAAAAAAAGTTGAGAATTTGTTTTAAAATTATATTAGAAGAAAAATAGTGAATAAAAAACTCGTAAGAATAAGAGCCAGAGGGGAAAATTAAAAATCTAATGAGGAAGAACATAGAGAAGCATTAAAAAAATTAAAAAAAAAAAAAGAATTCCAAAGGTTCAATATTGTCTTCAAATTTGCAGAATTTTCTGAATAAAGAATTGTTTTAGGAGGTCACCGTGACCTCCCATCAAGGCGACCATGATGGGGATGGGAGCAGTTCCTTAAGTTCTCAGAAATATTCTCCAATTCATCCACATTTTTTAAGGCAATGATTTTATTTGAATGTAAAAAAAAATGCACCCATTTTAACTTAGCTCAGCTTGCACTTAAATCAACCTCGCAGCAACTCTCACTTACGTCGACGAACTTATTAAATATTTAGAGGAGCAGGATGATATACGTTTTGTGACAAGATGCTATTGAAAAAAGATTCAATCACAAATTAAGAAAAGTTAAATTATCTCACAGAAAATGAAACTTGTGTGCATACTTGAGAGAGCAGTGCAAACAGTTGAAAACTTCTAGACTCGAAAAAGCTATTTTGTCCAACGGCAAAATTCGCTAAAAATTCCATGAGAACTAGTAGAAATCATGTCGAAGATGATTTATGAACAAATCCAGAAAAAAAAGAGACACAAGTTTTTTTTTTTTTTTTTGAGCGATGACAAATTGCTATAAGTTTTCTGTTTAGACCTCAGACGTCCAGTAGTGTCTTTCAAATTGGCAGTCTGCCAACGTTACTCACCTGCTCTAATAACGTAGCCCAAACGCCTTCGGCATGCGGGAGAAGATGGCGGACCCAGAGCTGCTCAGCCAGTCCAAGTGCTCATGGCGTAACTACTCGTTGGTTCCAGGGGGGGGGGGGTTATATTCAAAGTTCTCACGAGGTTAAAAAACGGCGGGGGGGGGGAGGTGGCAACCCCTTTTTTCCCCACACTTTGTATGTATGTATGTGTGTATGTATATAGTATACACTTGAAAAAGCGTACTTCCGAAATTCGAAAAACCGGACAGCTTTTTAAAGAGTGACAACCTCTGACACTAGAATTGTGCTATAGTCTTAAGAAATATTACTACAGAAAAATAGAGGGGGGGGGGAGTTCGCCCCTGAAATTTTCATACATTGTACCTCTAAAATCTCCATTCTAGACTATCTTGGTGATGTTCGAGGAGAGGATGTTCGATCTCTTCCTCAGTCAGTAAAACACGATTGCCGGCCATTTTTAATAATGTGAAAGAAAATGATAGAATACAGAATTTCTTCAAAGCGATGTTTTTCGAAATTTAAGTTCCAAAAACGCAATTTCACACGAATTTCGATCATAATAGGGAGTTTGGAGGCTTACCTCCGGAAAATTTTGACATTAATTTCCTAAAAAAGACAATACTTAATGGTTCTAGGAAGGGGAGGGGGTGGCAATGAAGTCTTTAACCATGGCTACCTGCGATCCTTAAACGGCTAGCCAGACGGGCAAAAAAGAGCGTACAAGTAGAACTTACAATTTCTGCCACTTTAGTCATTTGGCGCTGATCTCCTAGGGTTCGGTGAGACTTTTTAAAGGGACGGCTTTAGTAATAACATGCGTGTAAAGACTTGATTTCTAGGAGTAAAACTGTTTCAGTCTTGATGAAGAAAAAACAAAGCATCAAAATACAAAGTGTTGTTATGTGTTTACAGTTTAAAACATTTATAATGCACATGTAACAATTTAAAGATTGTTTAAAAGTCATAACACATGCAGTCTTCGAAACTACATTTACGTGAAACATTACGTTTACATCTGATTTAGAAGATAGCTTTATATATTCGAGAGACAATCATTTATTTAAAGGATTACATTTTCCTCACTTCCGTTTTAACTAGAGTTGCAAAAAGGAAAGCCGATTCCTCTAAATTTACATTTATAGAAGCGCCGAAGAAAACGTAAAAGTTCAATTAAAATGCAGTGAGATGCAGGCCCGTCCTTCCAAATTAGGGGAGGGGGGTCAATTAAAATACAGTTTTGTATTTTAATTGACCCCCTCCCCCGGATGGGGGGAAATTCCGAATTAGGGGAGGGGGGTCAGAGTGGGGGTCAATTAAAATACAGTTTTGTATTTTAATTGACCTCCCCGAATGGGGGGGATTCCGAATTGGGGGAGGGGGGTCAGAGGGGGTCACTTAAAATACAGTTTTGTATTTTAATCACCCCCCTCCCCGAATGGGGGGAAATTCCGAATTGGGGGAGCGGGGTCAGAGGGGGGTCATTTAAAATACAGTTTTGTATTTTAATTGACTCCCCCTCCCCCGAATGGGGGGATTCCGAATTGGGGGAGGGGGGTCAAATAAAATACAGTTTTGTATTTTAATTGACCCCCTCCCCCGGATGGGAGGGAAATTCCGATTTGGAGGAGGGGTCAGAGGGGGGGGGGGCAATTAAAACACAGTTTTGTATTTTAATTGACCCCCCTCCCCCGAATGGGGGGGATTCCGAATTGGGCAGGGGTCAGAGGAGGGGTCAATTAAAATACAGTCCCCCCTGGGGGAAACTGTATGTTACAGAACGATACCACGAGCTGGATTTACAGAACGAACCACGAATACAGTCCCCCAGGGGGGACTATTTTAATTGACCCCCCTCCCCCAATTCGGAATCCCCCCAATTCGGAGGGGGGTCACTTAAAATACAAAACTATTTTGTTTGACCCCCTCCCCCGAATGGGGGGGAATTCCGAATTGGGGGAGAGGGTCAGAGGGGTGGTCAATTAAAGTACAGTCCCCCCTGGGGGGACTGTATTTTACAGAACGAACCACGAATACAGTCCCCCCGCCAGGGGGGACTGTATTTTAATTGACCCCCTCCCCCAATTCGGAATGACCCCCCCATTGTCAGGAGGGGGGTCAAATAAAATACAAAACTGTATTTTATTTGACCCCCTCCACCGAATTAGGGGAATTCAGAATTGGGGGAGGGGGGGCAGAGGGGGGTCAATTAATTGACCCGACTCCCCCGAATGAGGGGAATTCTGAATTGGGGAAGGGGAGTCAGAGGTGGTCAATTAAAATACAGTCTTCCCTGGGGGAAACTGTATTTTACAGAACTATATCACGAACTGGATTTTACAGAACGAACCACGAATACAGTCCCCCCAGGGGAGACTGTATTTTAATTGAGCCCCTCCCCCAATTCGGAATCCCCCCCAATTCGGGGGAGGAGGGTTCAATTAAAATACAAAACTGTATTTTAATTGACCCCCCTTCCCCGAATGGGGGAGAATTTTGAATTGGAGGAGGGCGGTCAGAGGGGGTTAATTCTCCCTGGGGGGACTGTATTTTATAGAACGAATCACGAAAACAGCCCCCCCCAGTATTTTAATTGACCCCCCCCTAACGGGGGGAACTCCGATTTGGGGGAGTGGGTCAATTAAAATACAATCCCCCCAGGGGGGACTGCATTTTAATTGACCCCCCTCCCCCCATTCGGAAGGACAGGCCTGCATCTAACTGCATTTTAATTGAACTTTTACGTTTTCTTCGGCGCTTCTGAATTTTAATTCCTCACATGTTTAAGAAAATTTTATTTTATATTATTTTTATTTTTTTTTTCTTTAGGGTGAAATGTATTCAAATAATCATGCAATATAAAAATGAAAGCAATAACAAAAGAAAAACCTTGTGCCACGAAAATAGCCCGAGAACGAAGGAAAAATAAAAGAAAGAAGAAGGACAGATATTGAGATCTTAGCATGTGCAGCTCAGCCAAATAATTCATTTTTTCCCCCAATAAATTCAAATTGCTTTCCTATTAAAATTTTGTATTTGACAGAAAATTAACGAATCTCAAAAAATAAAGAAAGAAAAAATTAAAAAAAAAGTTTAATAAAATAAAATAATATTTTAAATATATGAATGAATTTAAACTTTTCAGAGATTCAGATTATTTTTAAGTGAAGACAATGAGCACACCAACGTTCTTATAGCGCCAGTACCAGTTGTGAATTAAATTGCAAACTAAAATACAAAAAAAAAAAGAAAAGTGCCTGCGAAAAGATTGAAAATGATTTTAGTCAATACTTTGCAATAGACACTCTAAAACAACATTCACAAAAAAAAAAGAACACATGAAATTAATGTGCAATCAAGTATCGTGGGATGTGTTTCGATGAATAATGCATAAACAGAAAAATCACTTGAAAGAAATAACGCGGTTTTCACTGAAAAGCAAAGCGAAATCTAGATTGTTACAATAGAAATACACAAAAACCAACCCTAAGAGATCAGCGCCACAAGCGGCGACAACGGTAACTTCGCCCTGTACGAGTTTTCCTTTGTACTCAGGCGCGTCTGGCTAGCCGCTTAATGATCGCAGGTAGCCATGCTTTAACAGTATGATATTCACAGGAGAATCGTACTTTTTCATTCTAGGAGTTTTTATATTTTTTCATCTCATTTTTGCATTTTTTGGACCAACGTTTGGGGAGGGGGGGGGGTTGTCCCCAAAACATCCCCCATAGTTACGCCACTGCAAGTGCTCCTGCTGGTGCAATCCCCACTCTTTCAAGTGGTACATGTCCACCTCTGGTCCTCAAGAGAGTAGTTGGAGCAGATGGTGGCCACATGTACCTGTCTCCATTCGTCATAGCAAATAACACTAGCTGAATACAAGATGTCAAAATTCATTTTTTTCTTTTGCTTTTATCGTTTTATTAGTATTAAATGCAATTGTGATTTTTGGTTCAGTAGATCTATCTTAAAAATTCTTGTTGATAAGTCTTCGGCTGGAAAACTGTATTGGCGTCGATGAGAGTCGTGAGGTTCTGTCGGGTAAAAAACCCAATATTTATATTTAATTAAAAATGCATAAAGCTATTTCTTAAACAAAGGCTTGGAAGACTCTCCAGTGACAAACCATTGAATTTCTACACTCCTTTCAATTTTCCATTGCATTTGCAAAATATAAACATTCATTCTGAGAATCCATTTCGAGGAAATAACGCAAGATGCTGAGAAACAATTTTGAAAGAAATTGCAAGTCTTTCCAAGGAACAGATAACGATGCTTTTTTCTTTTTTTCACCCAACTCTTTAGTCTTTAGCCCTATATATATATATATATATATATATATATATATATATATATATATATATATATACTAGCTGACCCGGCCACGCGTTGCTGTGGCTAAGGTATGGGTTAAACTATAATGTTTCAATAGAAACGAAAAAATTTATTACCGTAATAGAGATCAACTTTATATAAATATGAATTTGAGATCAAAATATGAAAACAATTGAACAAAAATTTCAACAACAAAAGTTTGCTAGAAACAAAAAATCAACAAAAAATGTAGCATTTTAGTACTTAGAAATATTATATTCAAGCTTGTAACAATTGAGTTAAATTAAAATTTGCTAATTGCTATTATAACATTTTATTTAATTTAACATTTTATTTTTTAATAATGTAGGTAGGGTAGATAATTAACCAATATTATTTGTTATTTTTTGAAATATAAGCATTTTTAATTTCAGTTTAACTCAACACTAATCGGTGCACAATATTCTTTGTTAATCTGTCTCTTGTAAACAAACATAGATTGGACGGTTTTCCCACACGGGAGCAAGCGACCTATAGTTGCCCATGGGAAAAACATGGATTTTCTAAATATAAACCGCAAATTGACATTGTTTGTCCTTGGGACTTATTAATGGACATGGCTAAAGCCAAACGAACGGGAAACTGTAGCCTTTTGAAGGGTATTGAAGATTCTGACGGTGTCATTGGGATACATGGCAACAGAACTACTTCATCTTTAAACTTGCCAGTCAAAATGATTGCCTCAATAATGTTCCCGGTGATTTTTTTGATAACTAAACGCGTACCATAACGCGTTGCATAATCTCGGTGGATTTAAATTACGTAGAAGAACTATTGGTAAACCAATCTTTAACCGCAGATTATGTGGTGGCATTCCGGTATGTTTAAAGAATTTTAGCCAAGAATACAGAAAATCTGGCAGCTAAATAGATAATTTGCAATAAAAAATATATTGCGGTCCTAAATTGAGATAAAAACTATCCTATCATTTAAGTTGGACCAAACTGAAACTGCGTGCAAATTTTGGTTAACAGCGGTTCAGTAGCTGAGGAGTTCATTGGACACAAACACAGGGACACGTAATTTTTATATATTATAAGAAAGATTATTACTTGTTTACTGCGCTTCGGAAGCTGCCAGAACGTGTGCTTTATGTCGCTCAGCCATGGAGGTGTCAAAAAGGCTTAGTAAAAAGGTTTAGCCAAGAACACAGAAAAGCTGGTAGCTAAATACATAATTTGCAATTAAAAATACATTGCGGTCCTAAATTGAGATATAAACTATCCTATCATTTAAGTTGGACCAAACTGAAACTGCGTGCAAAATTTGGTTACAATCGGTTCAGTAATTGAGGAGTCCATTGGCCACAAACACAGGGACACGTAATTTTTATATATTAAGATAAGAAAGTTTATTACTTGTTTACTGCGCTCCAGAAACTGCCAGAACGTGTGCTTTATGTCGCTCAGCCATGGGGGTGTCAAAAAAGGCTTAGTAAAAAGGCTTAGCCAAGAACACAGAAAAGCTGGTAGCTAAATACATAATTTGCAATAAAAAATATATTGCGGTCCTAAATTGAGATAAAAACTATCCTATCATATAAGTTGGACCAAACTGAAACTGCGTGTAAAATTTGGTTAAAATCGGTTCAGTAGCTTAGGAGTCCATTGGCCACAAACACAGGGACACGTCATTTTTATATATTAAGATATAATTTTTTTTTTTTAAAGAAAGAGAAAACTACAGGAATACAGGAAGTTGAACCCTACTGAGGCAGGATGTTTATTTTGCAAGTGGTGGGAAAGTTGCTCTTGGAAATAATAGTTTATAAGAAAGAATTTCGTAATAACTATATCCTTTAGAAATTGCTATACGAAGATTAAAAAAAGGAGGCGGATCGGTTGTGTGTGGTACTGTTATTTCGTTGGAAGACGTTAATTCGAAAATAGTGACAGGTTTCCGCATGTTCGGGAACGGAGAATTCTGTATAACAGGATGTCTGTGTTTATTTTACATTTTTTAGGAAAACAAAAATCTAAGTATTTCTCTCTGTTCTTTTTTTTTTTTTTTTTTTTAAATTTACGAGCAATTGCGTAGTGTAAAGGAAAGAAAAATCTTCTACTTTAAAAATCATTTGCATTTTCGGTACTTCGGTCGATTTAATGTATAGGAAAACTGCACTAAAAAGTTCTTTGCATGTACTACTGAATATTTCAGAGTAAAGGAATAACGAAGATGAACGAAAGG
Organism: Uloborus plumipes; assembly: GCA_038373865.1. Taxonomy (NCBI): domain Eukaryota; kingdom Metazoa; phylum Arthropoda; class Arachnida; order Araneae; family Uloboridae; genus Uloborus; species Uloborus plumipes. The sequence continues at coordinate 140,321 of JAXGGA010000181.1, forward strand.
GTAAGCTGCGATTGATGAAACCCTCCCCCTGGAAGTATCCCTGTTATGTGACCCACTCCAATATTTATAAGTAAGAAACCTAATATCGACATACGCGTTTTTTGTTCAGTAAAAGTGATTATTTAAAAACAGGTTTTGTTATTTATTAGTCTTTGCAAACAACTACCAACTTTTCAGCGTAAAACATAGGTGAATTGCTATTTAGTTCAGGAAAAGTATTAGGTTCGTCCTCAGCCGGGAATCGAGCCCGAGTCGTCAATAGGTGAAAGATAACGGTTGTAACTATGGTAGTGAAAAAATGAGTAGGGCACTTTAACTCAATTTCCGAAAACTGAGGTTCTAAAAACGCAGTTTTAAAGGATCTTCGATAATATTAAGTGATCCACAATTTTTCCGAGACGGAGCCAAACTTAAAATCGCGTACCTTTCCCACCTTTATTTGAGTTTTTATATCAAGCTTCAGTGAAATAAAAAAAGGGGGGGGGGTGAATTTGCTGACCCACAAAAATTGCCGGGCGGCTGGGGGGGGGGGAGTAAAGGACTTTCCCAGATCCGGCACTGGATATTAGTAGAGTCCTACTCTATAAAAAGTCTTTCAGAGAAGAAGTATTGAAAACGCGATTTCAGGCTATTTTTGTTACGTCAAAGGAAAGGACCGGTTTAAGTGCAGTTTTTTAAAAAGGAAGATTAAAAAAAAAAATTTTTTTAGACGATTTTCAAAGATGCTGGAGGGGTGCGGGTAGGGAAGGGTTATAACCTTTTAAAGCACAGACAGCAAAAAAAAAAAATGTTTTTTCATGAATTTCAAAAATTAATTTATCATCAATTACAAATAATAGATTTCTCAAAAAAATTATTTGTAAATTTAAGATGCCAAAGACTAACACATTAGAGTTTCATGACAACTTGAGATGGTCAAGTTGAAAAATTTTTTTTTTGATGGTTTGTCATGGGCAATATAAACACAAGATTCTATTAAAAATTTAAAAAACCGTCGACCCTGATTGCCGACCTCATATTAAATTGAACTTCACTGGTCAGAAAGCATTTCAAATTTAAATATATTCAATTGTTTTCAAGAGGACATGGTAAACACGGGAATGGAAAGATATCCTTACTAGTAAAATTTGCTAATCGTAGAAGCAGAATAAAGAGGGGAACTTGAAAATCCTTGTGCTAAAATCAATTACAAGTATTTTAAGTGCAAAAAAAAAAAAAAAGAAGCTGGCAACAGATAAACATTTTAAATCATTGAGTTTCTTTTCCTTGTCGGCCAACGATGACATCAGTTTCAAAACAATAAATAATTCGAGTTCTATTTAACATGAAAGTTCCAAACACATTCTATCACAGGCATATTTTTTTTTCTTTTGGTATTACTGTTTTAAATTTTCAAGTATTTTTTCACTTCAGAAATCGCAAAATACGTTTAACATGTTTTTAGGCAGGAATTCAAGTGAAACAGGCGATCGCAAATTACAATCGCTACTGGAAATGAATTACATTAGAACGTTTCTTGATAAAAACATCGTGACGTCAGCGTGACGTTTGCCTATGAAAAACGAGCTAGATAAAACGTCACAGCCTACTTAGCGAATAAGAAGAGATCACTGACTGCTTGTGAGCTCTTATTGGCTCCACCCGTAGTGACGTCAGTGCCAAGTTAAGTCGATGATAATGTAATTCACTTCCAGTAGCGATTGCAATTCGAAGCGATTGCAATGGTGTTTCACTTGAATCCCTGCCTTAGTTAGTATCTTCGTTAATTAATGTCATCCGAAGACGGGACCTAGCTAAGAACACTGTCTATCAGCTCTCCTTTCAAACAAACAAAAATAAAATTTCAAAATCGGTCCATCCGTCCAGGAACTAGAGTGCCATAGACAAATCGACAGATACACAAACAAAATAAACTTATAACCCCTTTCCTTGTTGCGTCAGGGGTTAATGAGTCATGATTTAAAACTTGTCTCTTCTTCAAGAAGTTAGTTGGGCAAAAAAATCTACACCTTAAATTTTGTTGCTTTAAAATGAGTTTATGTGTTATAACTAACGCTAATAAATACATAACATGCTTTGTAACTGGTTAAAATCTCCAATCTCATTACTTACATTCACAAGCTTAAGTGTAAGCATTAAGTCAGCTAGGTGATGTAGTGGTTAGTCCTTGTCCTCACACACTTTTGGTTGCGGGTTCTGAACCCAGGGTCCAAGAAGTTGGTATATTTTTTGGAAGCAGAAAAATTGTCAGTATCCATGTCGTATGCTTATGCAGCATCTTAAAGATCTCTTGAGGACCTATTTGGCTCAGGCATTCTCAGTCAAATTAAGATCCAAGTGCAATTTTGCATTTAGACAGCCAAGGTGCCAACAATCTATAGGAAACTGGACATTAAAATTCTGTGCCATTAATATCCAAGCCTTAATGGTAGCAGATGAAAAACTGGATGCCATATCGGGAGAACACACAAGGTATGCAAAAGGCTAAAGGCCCACAACAGTAGGAAAAAAAATCCTTCAACTAAAAATTTTCTTATAAAGGTGAAATAAGTGTCCGAAAGTTTCTTCGCACTTTGGGAAACATCAAAATAAATTAACTTATCAATTGTTTGAGATAAATGTTAACACTTCACTTTAAAACTCAAAATGTAAACAAAATATGTTCAAAAAGATTTTATTTAAATATATCAAATATTATATGTAAACATACTATATTACAAAATAATAAATAAAACAATAAAATTGCAATAATTAGAAAATAATAAAAAGTACAATCTCATCAATCATCATTTAAAGCATGTGGTGCACAAACTTAAGAAGTAGAAACCAGTCATTTTGAAATCACAGTTGTCTTAAAAATTAAAACTAAAAAATATCTGTTTCAGGAGATAATGAATTTAAAATGAATTTCAGACATCTGTGTCATTTGTTTTGGATTATAAAAAACTTGTAATATATAAAACGGTTGATCATTGTAATTTATAAAACAGTTAATCACACAAAAATATCACCGGTAAATATACATTGAAATTAAATTACAAAATCAAGTTCATATACAAAATGAGGCATGGTTATTTTGGAGGAATGTATAGTAGCTTCTATAAAAATATTTTAGTGTCAAATACCAATTTGCAAAAAAATCAAGTTCAAATATTTTTAAAATTGTAACGTCGTTTGGGTACTTATAGAACCTATTTTTCAAATAATCTCGATAAAATTTACCAAAATGAAAAACACTGCAAAAGATATTCCACATCCCAAGTAGCACAAATAACCTTTAAACGTTTTATAAACGTTTTTAAGCGGGTGTTACAACGTTAATAACCATTTTACAACCTTTAAAAAACGAAGTGTGCTACTTGGGATAAGTGCCATTCATTTCTGCAATTTTAATTAAAACAATTAAACTTTGGTATTTAGACAGATAGTCAACGTTACATTGCACAACTTATTGTAGTGTATTACGTTTCAAATTTTACACAGTAAACAAAGGTAAGTAGCATACATGAAAAGTAGTGAGATTTAGAAATTTTAATTTCAAACAATTACAAACAGATCACTTTATAAATGACTGATTCATTTAACAATTGAGAGCGTAAAAAAAAATATAAAATGATTTAATACTTGATTTTTAGTTGAAAACATTCAACACTGGTGTATTGAAGGGTTTTAAGTGAAAGATTAATAATAACAAAATAAATAAATATTAACTGAAAATTACAATTTGTCTATGTTAGCTTAAAGTTTAAATCATACTTAAAAACCATTTTATCTTGATAAAAGAAAAATTTCATGCATTAAAAAAAGGTGAAAAATTAATTGATAAGTATCTCAATTTTGAAGCTATTAACACTAAAAATAAATTGCAGTCAACTGAAGAACTACACACTTCCAGGAATGCTACTGCTGTGCATTTGAAAATACTGATATAGTTCAGATATAACAGAATATGAATTTATAGAAGCTTAGTATACAAAGATTCAACAAATGAGCGAAAGTACTATTTGCTCAATCCATTTGCATAAATCAGACTTTTTGTGCATATATTTGCATTTTATTCCTGGAATTTAAAAATTCAGCTTTTAATTTTTATATATTTCAACATCAAGAAACATTATCAAGAATAATATGAAGTGTCAACTTTCTTAAATGTTTTTTTGTAATTGTAAAGTAATGATTTGTACATGTTGGGGCATGACTATAGCCCGCAATGTGGACAAGTCATTATTTTTCAAACACGAAACTCTTTTCAGAAAATTGACACTTCATATTACGATACATAATGGTTCCTTATATTCAAAAATATTGAATTTAAAAACCAAAGTTTAAAATTTAGGTAATCAAGTGTAAACATGCAATAAATGTTACATCGGTGTAAATGGGTTAGACCAAATTCTTTTGAAGACAAAGTTAAACTTTAAAGGAATCCCTTTGACACAAAGCCACTGATGTAGAAAATATATTGGATATATATTGGGTGATTGCCCCCCCCCCCCCCCCAAAGAAAACACTTTAAATTCGAAAAATGTTTGGGAGGGGATCACCAATACTTGACACTCCCCTTCACCTAACATAATTCTTCTTTCCAGGTTTAAGTCCCCCCCCCTTTCTTTGATGGAGATTGTCTAAAATCTTGGGTTTTTGGAGCATGAATCTCAAAATATTATCAGAAGAGATTGTTTGAATCCTATTCCTACCTCTAACGTTTTTTCTAAGACACCAGCATCAAAAATAAATGAGAGGAGACCACAACCTCGCTCCTTAACATCATAGAAAAGCATTGAAAATTACATTTTTGGAACTTCAATATTGAAGCGCTTCCGGGGGAGAATTCTGAACTGTATGCTTTCCTCTAATGTCATTAAATAAGGCCTACCATTGCATTTTTAGAACTTCAATTTTAAAAATTTTGCTGAAGAGGAACCCTTGAGTCCCCTCTTCCCTAATGTCACTGAATATTGTCTCAAATTGCACCTTTGTAAACTTCAAAACCGAAAAGTATAGGGGGAATTTCTGAATTACATCCTTTCCTTTAAAACTAATTCTTAATTAATCTCTGGAAACTTCAATGCTGAAAAGTAAAGTATGAGTTACTGAACTATATCCTATCTTTTAATACTACCAAAAATGGTGAATAAACACATTTCCACTCCAATTTTTATCTATTACTGGAGCGGTTTAGGAGATGTTCCACAAAATTTTTTGAAACTGGTCTAAATATCTTTAAAAAATGGTGTTTCAAGGGTTCTCTCCTAAAAATTAACCAATTTTGAAGTAACGAAAACACTTTTTACATCATCTTTAGGTGACTGAAAGTGAGTGCATATGAGAGTTCTTAATTTTTCCCAAATTGAGAATATCCTAAAATGTTATTTTTTTACTAATTTATGGTATTTAAAGGGAAGGTTTGGGGGCATTCTCCAGGGATTTTTTTTTAACTAAAGGCACAAATTTAAACCATCTTTGAAAGGCTATGGTGGAGAAAAATTTTGGAAACAATATTTCAAGCATAAAATGTTCAGAAAAATTTATCAGCAGAATTAACTTCAAAAAAAAAAAAAAAAAAAACCTAAAATACTAAATTTTTTTCTAGGGCGAAGGGGAGGAGGGTATTTAGCCTCCTCTTGGTTATACTAACAGAAATTATTCAAACATTTTGTGGACAAACCAGTTATAAAATGCAAATAAGTTTGCCAAACATTTTCAGATAGCTGAAATGTGAAACAAGTTTAAAAATTCAAGAAATATGTACATAAAAATAAATATGTATATTGCACATATAAACAGACAAAAAAAAAAGAAGCTTATAATTTAATAATTGATAAACATTGCACAGTTACAGTTTTTCTCATATATTTTACATTTTGTAGCAATGCACAGCACAGTGCAATTTGTATGTATATATATATATATATATATATATATATATATATATATATAATAGCTGAAGTTGTACATAAATTCATTTGATATTCATTGTCCTGCAGTTTTACAAAAACATGGGCTGTTGACTGCTAGAACTTTCACTATTTGGTTTCATCCGACATATATTAAATACATCATAAATACCTACCTGCCATTATTATAAATTAAAAGCATTATAAATTAAAATGTCAGCAGATGAGGGAAATTAAATCGAGATCCAGTATATGTGAGGGTGAAATACTGAATTTTGTCCATATTGTATATAAAACAAGAATGACAGAAGTTTGATATCAAATTTTATATGCATGCTTGTGTTAAAGAAAACATACAAGAGCACAAGTGTAACTATATTTCACATTTTTCACAATATAATTATCTCTGAACTATCGTGTATTTTTAGAGCTAAATCTGGAAATGATCTTTTTTGTTCTAAAAGAACAGGATTTTAAAATAACATAAATTTTAAAATTCCTAAAAAATTTAAAAATTACGACTTAAAACAGTAGAGTTCTGCTAATCTGAGGTAGCTTAAATCATTAATTTTTTCTCTTCTTTGAAAAATGTTCAACTAAAAATCTTATGTATTGGTTTCGGAAGCCGTGAGAGAAAAAAAGTGGAGACAATAAAGAATAGTTGACATATATAATATCTTAGCAATTGAACATCGCAGAGATATTCAAAAGAAAATCAGGAATATTTTTGAATATATAAATAGTTTAGAAACTACCAGCTTGTGAAGAGGTAAAAAAATTAATAATAAAAAAAGAAAAAAAAAGGCTTTACCGGGATGCAAAACAGAAAATTACTGTTGATGCAATAATTTGCATGACTATCAAAGATGAATTTGATGAAATTGGAGATTTAAACGATGACACAGAGAAGATTGTTTCCCACGCCGAAGGCACTGCAGAGTTGAATGTTACATGGAACAGCTAACTACTGCTTTCCCACAGAAAGTTCATTTCTGATAAGCATGCAAGACAATGCAGCAAGAAAGAATTTCTGCTCAAAAACAGGCAACTTTAGTTTCATTGTCATCAAACCAAATAGTGAGATTGAAAAAAAAAATATATTTTAATATTTATAAATTTGTGTAGTGGTTATTTTTTTGCTTTTCGATCCCACCATTTTTTATTCCATATAAAACTTCCCATGTTTTGTAACGCTTTACCTAATTGGAGTAGTTTTTAGTAATCCAAGTTCATGTCACTCCATATCAAATTGTATTATCAACACTCTATTTTACTTAAACCACTTTTTTCTTATTCTTTCATTTTTACTCCCTCTATAATTTAAATTCAACGAAATGTTTTCATAACAATAGGACGAACTTATTTCAACTTGTCAAAGTAATTCAAACTAATAGGAGTGGAAATTAATTTAGAGAGTTGTATAAATGTTTTTGGTACCAAACTGACTCCCAAACAATGATAAATATTGCTTCTGGTAGACGATTAGTAACGTATGACATGAAGTCAGTCTTTAATTCATAATTTAACATTAAAACTTGCATATCCTGAGAGCAGAAATATTATTTATATAGTTGTCAAAGTCTTATTTGTTTTATAGCAATAATAAAAGAAATATGTAATGTGACCACATACAGTAAACTCCTTATTATCTGCCTATAGTAGGATGGCAGAATAACAGTGGATAAGCAAATTTCAGATAATTTACAAAAAAAAAGTAAAAAACAACACTACTGCATGCCATAGCTCACCAAAAAAAAAAACCATTTGCATACATTTAAAATATTATTGAAAACAATTACAATGAATGTTAAATTTAAAACTGGATTGCTCATAATAGCAAATGGTTTACTCATACGCAAGAAAATTGTACGAACAGAAAAACTAAGAGAGATCAAACTAAATTATAACAAAACGTGTAGAAGAGAGGGAGGGGAAATTTTTCGAGCAATTCTGGACTGGTTACTTGTTTAGGTGTGTGAGTACAGTAGATCCAAAATTCAGTTAGTAGTGCAGATCTAAAAATCAGATTTCAATGTCAACTTTTGGTCAGGTTGCTGTAATTGGAAAGGAGGGAAAGAAAGAAAAAGGAATGCTTATGAATTGATTTTTCACTTGTTAAGTAAAAATTGGTGCACATCAGCTAATTATTGCCAATAATAATAATAAAAAAAGGAAAACCATGGATAATTTGCACCATTGATAAGCAGCCCACAGATAATTAGGAGTTCACTGTATTTAAATACTGTTAAAAAATAAGTGCAGATTGAGAATATAATATTTTGTTAAAAAGGTTATTAAAAATTAAATACTTTCACTAATTTTTGGTACTGGTTACATTGCACAAAACCTTAAAAATGCACAGTGACAGATTCTAAATGTAATACTATTTTACAGCCAATGCCTACAAAATTATGTGAAAAAAAATATCATTCAAATATTTGCATTTTTATAATCACATGCTCATATGTTTAAAAAATATATAAGCATCATAAACATTTTGCAGGGAGTAATACATTTAAAACTGCCAACCCAAGATATATAAGGATAAAATGGACGGAACATTACGCATATTTTTGCTTTAAAATGATAAATTTCACTATATAATTCATGTTTATAAATATAATTTGAAACACAACAATTTCAACTGTCACAAAGAAACAATAGTCAAAGTCAGTACTCAAGATATTATAGTGGTATCACAGAACCATTTCAGACCATTAAATAATTCAATATTAGAAGCAAAATCCCAATCACCATGGAAGTTAAAGAAGCAGCACAGTTTCAGAAAAATAATAACCATAAGAGAAATTAACTTAATGATTATACTGTGCTTTTGAAATAGATGTGGGAGGCTTGAGGAACTGATACATCAGTCTACCCCCATCAACTTTTGCGATTATTCCGCGTTGATAATAATACCTAAAAAGACAAAATAAGCTAATGAATAATTAAATAAATAAATACAATAATGGATTAAAATGAAAACATTATTATGAAACCTTTACACACTCATAAGGTTTCACTTATTAATTCAGGTAAGAAGAAATTAAACAGACTATTGGTGGGTGTTCAAAAACTTCGTAGATTGTAGTAGTTGTGGATTTGGAGGCATAACCTTGAAGTGAATTAACAGTTTGTACAGAATTTGGCAAGTTTTTCGAACAAAGTAATAAATTTATTCATTTGCAATATTTTATAACTGTAAACTAATGCACAGCAAACCAAATGAAGCACTATTTTAAATTTAGCTTTCCTAATATTAAAAACAGTATAACGAAGAAAAGCTCACAAAAAATAAGTTTTATCTATTATTTCTGAATAATAAGGAAAATTTAGCAAAATAAAATAATCAATCTTAAGAAAGCTGGAGTTAGTCTCTATAGAATTATGTATATTGAATAACTTAATATACATTTGTAATTGTTTTTAAAATACTTCTTAGCTTCAAAAAATCTTCTTTTTCATTTGGGAAATTAAGTTTATTTATCATTAAGTTGTCGACATAACATTGAGCTTAGAATGAAAAAAAAAATATGTATTGAATCCATGATATACATACAGTGGAGCTCTGATTTTGCATTTTCAGTAGAACTAGTAATAAAAAACGTACCAAATGGGAAAAACATAAATCGGGAGTAATGTTAAAAATCTAAGCCTACTGTTTAACAAATGGCAGATTTTAAATATAATACTATTTTACAGCCATTGCTTTGAAAATAATGTGAAAAATATTTGTGTATGACTCATGCAATGAATAAATGGGAAGTGTGTTATTTTTACTTGTTTTCAGATACAATTTCATTTATAACACCTTCTATACTAACAAATTTTGCAAATTTGCATCTTGGTTGGCGTTTTGAAAAAAAAAAAAAAAAATCAGAGCTTTTAAAACTTTTAATAGATTAATCACCTGTGGGGGCACCCTCCATTATCCTTCTTCATCATACATTTATAGCAGGTTCTATCTTAACAGATTTTTCCCGTTTGCTTCTTGGTTTGTCATTTATATATAAAAAAAAATTTTAGTTTTTATGCTTTGAATTGCACGATCGGGTGTGGGAACACACCATCCATTATTTTATATTTTTGTCTTCATCTTTTCATTACTATCATTGGAAGTGATTGATTTTTCTGCAAAGCAATTTACATCTAGAATAATTTTAGTTTCATTATGAAAGATTTATTTATACTTGTTTTTACAAGCAAACCACCTAAAAGAATTTTATTTTTTTTTTAACAAAAGTTAATTGTTACTACAATTTTGGTACTTGGATAAAGGAAATAGAAATCCCTTGTAGAACCAAGAGTCCTAGAGATCTGTCAACCCAGGATGAAGACCGTTCACTTGAATGCATGCAACTGATTATCTTAAGAAGGAAATATTTAATTAGTTAAAATTTCTTTATTATGAACATTGTTCTTACTAGGACATGGCATTGCCTGATTCTTGCAGTATATTTCAAAGTTCCTATTCAACAAAAATGCATTTTTAGGTAGTTTCCACAAAAACCCACATAGTAGAAAATTTAATTTCAAAAATTTCCCAGCCCTGAAGAATCTCCACATTTCCACTTTATAAGTAAAAAATCCCATTCACTCTCCTCACCCTGAGTATAAAAAATACATCTTACACGAATACATACAACTAATCATTAATTTTACTGTACCTGAGGCCTCTTGACATATTTCCATAAGTCATATCAGGATTATTCTTCTGAAGTCCCCATAATCTTGATACAGCTTTGGAATCAACAATTTTAAACACACCAGCATCTTTATCGATCCAACTAATATACCGTGGACAATACTTGTTATCTTGAAGTAATTTCAAGAGGAATTCCCACAAATAAGTAGAGTTTTCTGAAATTTATATTGAACAAATTGAGATTAAATTTAAATGCATACTAAAATGATTTTGAAACATTGAATAAAGTTGAAAGGAAATTCGACTAAAAATTACTATGAAAAAGAAACATCAAATGTAAAGTTCTTGGGCATATAAGAAACAGATATTGCAAAGACATATCTTAGTGTTAAAATTTGAATAATTTACAATTACTGAAGATGAACATATGACTAAAATTTCACATTATGAAAAATTCTTTAACATAGATTTGTTGAATGAAGAGATGTTTCTGAGAGGGGCACTGAAGGATATATCACCTGGAAGATAAAAATAGAAATGTACAAATTAATGGTAAAAAGTATTCATGATCAGAGAATTTCAGTCACAAGATATTAATCATTGGATCATAAATAAAGCAAAAAAGAATATACGAGGCGAGTTCAAAAAGGGCCGTTTGGTCACAGAAAAAAAATATACTCATAAGAAAAAAAAATTAATGTCATATTTAGTTAGGTACAAACTTACTTTAATACTCTTCATAATCGCCGTTCACTTCTAAGCATTTTTTGTACCGCTGCATCATTTTCTTTAACCCCTCGCCGTAGAAACTTGCCGCCTGAGAGTTGAACCAGTTGACAAGCGTTTTTGAGTCCCTCTTCGGTTTTAAAAGGTTTTCTACCTAGCCGCTGTTTAAAATGTAAGAGGAAGTAGTTGCTAGGTGCAAGATTGAGACTGTACGGTGGGTGGTCAAAAAGTTCTCTACGAAAATCTTAAATTTTCTCCTTGGTTTTGGCAGCAGTATGAGGATGCACGTTATCGGGGAGGAAGATTATGCCTGATAACAATTTCTCACGGCGTTTGTTTTGGATAGCAAGCCTTAATTTGTCGCCAAATCACAGAATGCAATTCACAGTTGGCGAGATCAACGATTTTCGTGGCCATTGTTCTTTGCATTCACAGACAACAATACGACTTCAGAAATGAAATAAAGGAAGCTGTAGCTTCACAATGAATCAGTTAATGGCCCAGCAGTAGTAAAACTATGCTTTGAAGCACCATTATTTGAATACAAGCAAACGGCCCTTACTTTTTGAACGCGCCTTGTAGTAAAGAATATTTTTTGAATACTTAATTTCATAAGCAAGGTTCATACTCAAATTTGAAAATTAAAAGTAAGGAGTTTTGCAGGAGTTCATTTCAATTTTTAAGGACTTTCTCAGTCGAAATACTTATTTTTTAGCAACATATCTCAAAACATTTTTTACAAATCTTGTGCTATTTATTTTTTCTGTCATACAATATGCTGAGTAACATACTAAATTAAAAGTCAAATATGCAGTTATTGCTACTTGAGTGTTAGCAGACTCAGAATCAAATTCAAGTATGGAGGGGGGATTAACCATTGAAAAATACTTTATTTTGAGGAGGAATTTAAAAGAAAAGTTTAAAAAAGATAAAAAAGAATAAAAAAAATATAAAATTAGTGTTTCCTCAAAAACAAGACACTCCTTAATAATTTCGTAACTAGAATCAGCATAAAAAAGTAATTATTAACATAAAAATTGTAATAAGCTAACTGAAAATGGTAGAGGTAAAAACAACTTTCTGACTATTGACACTATTAAAGTGCACAGAATTTTGCTTAAAACTTTTTTAAATTAATGATTTAAAGGAAAATAAAATATATTTTAGTCCTTTGCCTCTTGACAGAATATAGTAAATGCGAAAAATTTTATTCTATTAGCGGATGCGAAAAGATCGCGATTTCCATAATGAACGAATTAAAAGGAGAAAAAAGCGACATATAAAAGGATTTATTCAAGTAAAAATATTTTGAAATAACATTTTAAAGCTCTTGAGTAAACATAATAGTGATAGCAATAAAGTAATTGAAGCAAAATTAAATTAAATCAGTAACTTAAATTTAAATTTTGTTGTCTCTCATAAAGAACAGAATTTCGCTTGAAAATTTTTCATTTCCGATTTTAATAGAAATAAACAGACATTTTACTTATTTGCCCCTTAATAAAGCAAAGTAAGTACGCACCAAAAATCAGAAAAATTCTATTCCCAAACCAGATGCAAACAGATTGCATCATTTAAAATGAAGGCGTCATAAGTATAAAAACGGCTAATAAAACAATGTACTTAAAAAAAAAAAAGAATGTCCTTTTAACAGGTCTACTTGATCCATATTATTAATAATAATCAACTTAATCGTTGAAAATTTGGAGTAAGGAAAAAAATTTTGGATGCAGGAAGATAAAAGCGTAACGAAAAACACTAGATTTCCGGTATTAACACGTGAAAAAATACCAGAATTCCGGTATAATATTAGAACACAATCTTGGGATTAGTAGTAGAAGAAAATATTCAAGCGCTTGCATTCACAGAATTAAAAATAAGGAGATTATAGCAAAATTCAGGAGTTTTAAGGCCCTTATTTTTTCATTTTAAAAAGCAGGAGTTAATAAGGAGTTTGTAAGGAGCGTACGAACCCTGATAAGGATTCCCTGGTTGACACAGCCTGAATGAAAGCAAAAACAAATATAGTAAAGAATATTTTTGGAACACTTGACTTCATGCGGATTCCCTGACTGGGCACTGGTGACTTAGTGTTTCACCCATTCAGTGGGCTGATAAAATTAGTACAAAGCATGCTTGGGAACTAAAGCCTGGGATTCTGACCACCTAACTGAAACATTTGTATTGCAGCCTCAGAGTCCTTGGTCACAAAAAATGAGATGTGCACAGCAGACTTCTGCTGAAATGGGGCAGTTATGCCAAAACCTTTAGTTTTATTTCATAAGGAAGGAAATAATTAAAAAGGATTTGTTTTTAAAAATAGATTCATATTATATAAATGTGAAAATGCAAAAACACATTACCAATACAGCCTCATATTTACTTTACTGGAGAAAGAAACATTACGAGTTTTGATTCCCATATGTTGGATGACATTAAATCTTTATATGATGCGTTTGATATCAAGCCTATAGTCTAAGGGCGCTTTTCCACTTGACGACACGACAACGATGAAAGTCGGACGGTAATACTGCAACGATAAGTACGCTGTCGTGTCGTCTATAGAACTGCTTTTCCACTCAAACGATATCTTTCCCCGAAGGGGTCATTTTCCACCGCATTTCATTTCGAAACAGCACTGTGTTCGCACGTATATTATTATAGCTTCTCAATTTAACAGATTACGACTAAATTATTTGCTTTACCTCATGAGAAAAAGAAAACAAATTAAGAGACGGTATTGGGTGCACGATAGTTTTAAAGAAAGTCACATTGTAGGCGAGTTTTATACACTTTTCAAGAAATTGAGAAAAGATTTTAGGTGATTTTAAATATTTTTACTAAATTTACAAAAAATAGTAAAAAATTAAAATCTGGACAAGGTTATTTAACACAAGTAGTTTAATCTAAAGTGTATAATATATTTTTATAGTTACGAACAATGCTCTTTGAACTTACCTGTTTCTTTCTTGTCTGTAGAAGTTTTGCCGTCATATTCCTCATCTAAAAATCTAAAAACTTCTTCCCGGGCCTTTTCCCTGTGAATTTTTTTTTGTATAAAGTATTTCGCTTATCCCATAGACACGGTCACTGCTCAATTAATTCACACAAAACAGACACGTCAAACTTGACTACTGTGTTGCTCATCGAAGACAGTTCAGAATGAAAATTTAATCTTTTTTGAAGCATTAAAAATCATCTGCGCTACAATTAATGAAACAAAGTATAAAATAAAATGATCCAAATCTTTTATTGCTACATCTTTTATCAATCGTCTGCAAATTGAAGCTTATATTTTATTAATGCAGAGATGTCGAATTTAAACGCCATTGCTTTCGTTGGAAGAAAGTAAACAGATGGATGAATATCGTCCCGATTTTAAAGGTGAGAGGGATGCCATCCGACACGAATGGGACGACAAACGACAGCGTTCGGTCGGAGACGGCACAATCGTCCTAGAATCGGGAGATGGAAAAGCGCATAGCATATTTTAATGCAGTTTGCGTGCTCCAATGTCGGATGACGACAATCGCTTACGATTTATCGTTGCCGTGTCGGTAAGTGGAAAAGCGCCCTAACTCGTGTTTCTTCGTTGTAATATTTTATGATCAATGGTAGCTCATTTTTAAACAAGATGGGACACCCGACACTCCTCCTTTAACAACAGATGTTCGCCATTTCCTTAATAACAAGCATCCTGGTTGTCATAGGCGGATTTAGGCTGTGAATTCTGGGGGTGCAACAAACTTGAGTTTCCGGGAGGGGGGGTGGGATTCTTCAGGATGAACCAAGGTAATTTGAAAATTTACCTTTAAAATGTTGAATTTCAGCTGATGTGAGAGCAGATTTTATTGCATTGTTTACTGGAATGATATGCAAGAATTTGAAACAGTTTATGAGATTTTTGATAAAGAATAGTCATGTTCTTTTGACTTTACTAGCCAGAGTTGTTTCAAAGAGAAAGAAATTTTATTGATACACCTGTAAATATTCAATTACCGAGGACAAAATTATAATTTAAGAAATGCAATTATTTGATGTTTGTAGTTCTGGAAGTTCGTTGAGGTTCTGGGCCATTTTTGCCACACTCCCACTTTCCCTGAATGCTTCCCCCCCCCAAAAAAAAACAATCTATTCAAGGCCAGAAACGGAACCCCCGTGTAGAATTTGAACAGAGTTCGGAAGACACGTTGAGTGGCTACCACCGAATGATTATTTGAAATGAAAGCGTCGCCGGTGAACTCTCGTTGCTCAGTTGTCCAACTCATGACGACAACTAAACTGTGAGATAACAAAACTTCAGAAATCCCTCTTTAAAATAAGACTCTCCTCAATCCTTTTTGACAGTGCCTTGCCAATTAGCATCCAAGTAAAATCAGCAAGTATCTCTGCCGCATCCTGTACAAGATGGTAACATTTTTCCTTGAGAAAATTGCACTAATTCATAAAAAACTTAAGCTTTTTTTTTTGTAATCACTGCAGCATATCTAATATTAATGATTTTCAAAATACAATCAGTAATTACAGAGCAAAATTCTTTTTAAAGGCAGAAAAACAATGAGAAAAACTAGAAAATTTTCTACTTTACTTTTTTATACCAGGCATTAGATTTTTAAAAACTAGAATTTAGTTACTTGTTTGTCGAAAACATCAGTTAGCTCCATATACGTTTTTCAAAGCCAGAGGGGAGCATCTCTGAAAACAGAAAGGTAGAATTCGTTATACTTGGAATGTCACAATTATGTTACTTTTCATACAGAAAGGGAAAAAACAATCTTTGGTCATAGAAAAAGATAAAAAAGAAAGAAAGAATTCAAAAAAACTTTTTCCATCCACCCAACATCTAACAAGCATATAAATCTTCAATTTCATCAAGGTATTAATAATACATAATTTAGCACACAAGTCATATTTTCCTGTCAGAAAATGAGCTTTTAAACTTAAAAATATCTAGTGCAAGAATAAAAATTCAAAAATTGATTTTTTACAAAAACTGTTCTCAAAATTTTCGGAAAATTAGCCAAAACGGAACCAACACAAAGGTCAACAAATCTCTAGTGATCAAATGTACTAAACATGACTTGTTTTGAACTATGACATAAATTTTGAAAATAAAATGTAGAATCTTGAAAACAATGTTCGAAATAATCATCGGGATGGCTTTTTGCAAAGAAGGCACGTTTCGTACACACAACAATAATGTAAACACCATCACGTCAAAATTTGACGACACACATGAGGATACGAGAATCTGCAGACACGACACGAGATCGTTCGCGGACTTTAAGAAGCTACAAAATCATGGCAACCATATGAACCATTTCAACATATCGCCAAATCACTTCTGTCCTTAAGTCATCGCCACGGACTTATAAAAATAAATATCAAGGCCATTTTCAAAAGTTTCTTGGAAGCGCAAACAGTTTTTTTACATAAAATTTCAATGGTTCAGTGAACAAATTTTAACTAGGGAAGAAGAGTCCAGGCAGTAGCTGATGACGTCATTTGGTGGACAAACTGATGATACAATCCGACACGACACCGTAGTCTGCTTGCTGCTTCTTACCGATGATATATGCTCTGTAATCTTTTTACTTGTAGATTTGACTTATTTTTGCCTGTTCTTTTTTCAGTTTTGACTTGTTTAGTTTGTATTTTGTACTGATGTTTCATTTTCAACGCATCAATGTTTCGATATTATTTGGTTGTTCTTAATGCATTAAATATTCATAAACTGGATCTATCGATCCTTTCTTTTGCATTTGTATGAGCTTGCACGCTCATTATTTAAAAGAATGTTTACTAACATTAATAATTTTTACCTCAGTCAATCTTGACTTTGGTCTTTCTTATTCACTGTCGGTGTTTGACAGGATATGTGACAATGTTTTGCATATTTTTTAATAGAAATAATTAAATATATACAATAATTAATGTATGAAAAAAGTTATTTTTACTATACAGGATTTCATATATTACATTACGAAAAATCAACTCACTCTAAAAAGTGAATGTCATGGTTTGTTGGTTGCTTTTAGGCAGAATAAATTTCGCCTAGATTTAAACTTATTTTTTGCTCAATAAAAAGTTCAATTTTCAAATTCCCTTTGAATTACTAGACTTTTTCTTTGTACGATGGAAAGCTTTTACCTTGATGCATTGTTTTATTATTTTCCATTTAATTTCAGTCCTGAGTTCTAATCATTTGGCGCCAGGCTATAAACCATGGAGGAAAAGAATAAACATGAATATTAGATGATCTGTGTAGGATGTTTTTTCTTTACAGATTTCCAGTTATAGTTGTTAAATTATGCAACAATATTTTCAGGGCCTGATTACCCAAAAGGCTCGGGAAGCTTGAGCTTCCCCTCCAAATTTTTAGGGGGCCCAAAAATGACTGAAAAGCTACAAAAAATTCAAGTTTCGACTTTTATATTTAGTTTTAAAGAGAGCTGGTTCATTATAATTTGTCCCAACTGTGCTATATTGTACTTTCACAGCTTTTTTTACTCTTAAATCATTTAGTTTTTAAAATTGCCAAATATTTTTAGAAATTTTCCCCACAACAAAAAGCGGAGGGCCTCAAAATGAGACCGAGCTTCCTTTAACCAGAGGGGTTAATCGGGCCCTGAATATTTTCATATATTTCTGCGGTGGGCATTCTCTTTCAACAATCCAGTCATTTCGAAATTTTCCGTCGAAGGTCGGACGGGGAGCAAAGGGTATCTGTAATAAACAGAAGATCAAAAAACAATTAAAACCACTCCGAATTACATGAAAATACATTAATTTTTTTAATCTAGGAGAAAAATTCCCCTTTCTGACCCTTTCCCTTCCAGAATCTTTCAGTATTTTGGCAAAATGTTACACACTTATTAATGGCGATGAAATATTTTAAGCCGAGTTTAGCGATAAATAACTAAAGCTGGTACTCTAAAAGAGGCATCCTCGTATTTCATCTGCTCCGGTGCGTATAATAGGCCGATGCTACTACTCCTCCAAAATAGGGAGCTCTCATTGGCTAATACAAACGAAGGCAGAATGGGCTACTTATTGGCGCAGTTTTCGCCTTTACTGGCGTAAAAGTTTTAATTCAACTGTAAAAAAAATTTACAAGATGAATAATGTTATCTGTTGCCATTTATTGCTTGAGTTGGGAGAATTTTTTGATTTGATTTCGAGTCCTGGGACTGCTAAAGGTGTGAGAGGGCTGCGAGTCACTACGCCTTGCCTCTGCTTCCTTGATGATCAGTATCTTTCGAGAGAAACTTCCAACTTTACCACATCGTTTTCTATTTAAAATAAAAATCAAAGTTAGATAGTCTTTCCAACAAAAGTTTGTCAATATTTTTTTTTTTTTTTTATAGAGAATTCAGCAAAAAAAGCGCCATAGAAGCTGGGCAACCCCAGGAAAATAAAGGATTTCAAAAGAAAGGAAGTTGTAATCATGCAAGAAAAATTCCTTAGGGCAGAGATCAATTAAGTTTTTCCTAATATTGTTCGTTTTGCTACAATGATACAGAATGTGCTCAATAGTTTCCTCTGTGCCACAATTCTCACAGTTCGGAGTTTCGATTGCCTTGATCTTGTACAGTTTGCTTTTAGTCATGATGCAGTTACATACTAATCTATTGATGAAAATTTCTTGCTTTCTATTGCTAACCATGCGTTTTTCTCTCTTAGAGGGTAGTTTCCTTTGTTTAAACTTTTCGAAATATTTGGATTGTTGCCATTGTTTTAGGTTTGCCAGCTGTTTTTTGTTTTGGATAAATTCGCAAGAGTTGGGAGAAATAAAATGCAAACATTTAAGTTTGTAATATTGAGGCTTTGTTGATAACTGGAAAGAAAATGAATTAGAAAATCTCAAATAACTCTGAAAATCAAATATTTCCTATTTTAACAAATAATGAGATATCTTTAACTGCATCAGGATGTTTTCGTTCTTTTAGGATTGCTGATGTTGATAAGTTTGTCCTCTTCCTGATTAGGACTCCTGGAGAATATTTTCTTTGTTTTAAATAATCTTTTGAGAGGGAAGGGAATCTTTTTTTAAACTTTCTGGGGGAGACCTTACTTTTGAGGTCTTTGTGATGTTTGGGAATGGGGGGGGAGGAGGGCAGGCCTGTCATTTAGTGGGGCCAGAGGTGGTCACTTGACAACCCGCCCCTTCTTTGGGAAATCAATGAATTTGCATTTAATAAGTGGGAGTGGTTTTTGTATAAATAATATTAAGTACACGCCTTTTAATGCCCCACAACCAGAAAAGTTTGAAATGACTGGCCTCGGGGAGAGGTTGCAGAACATCATTAATTGGAATTTTGGAGCAATTGAATGGAACCTTGAGTTTCATTTGGATCATGGGCATAAACATAAAATGTAACATAAGATATATGGTTATATTATTTATAAGCAATGTGCAATATTACATGAAGTATTATTACTACTTTTAGAGATCAGTCATTAGCAATGCTGGAAAGGTTGTTTATAGGTGTCTCATTAAAGTGGAATTTTCAAGTTTAACTAAAAAGTAGCATAGGTAAAAAAAAAAAAAAAAACTATATATGCTTTGTTTCATTCATTGAAAAGTTCCCATAGAGGTTCTTCCACCTTTGTATTGAAACTGGATTCGACCTTATTCAGACGCGGTTCAGTTTTGGTATCTGGGACCGATTCGATTAGGAAAGCTCAATCTCATTTTAGGGCCTCCTTCTTTTTGTGGGGAGTTGTACCCTTTGCGAGCCAGAACAAAGTTTTGGGACATTGAGGGAGAATTTGCAGAAAACTAGCAGTGAAAGAGTGCTTTAATGTCACTTTTAACATGATGCTCAATACTGATAATATGCATTACTGACAAATTTGTGTAAAACTTGTTTCATATTACATTGAAATTATTGGACAACAGAGGATTCAGGGGTTGGGGGCTTCCTAAAGAGATAAAATTTAAACGTACCATTAAGTATTTTTGTATTCTTTTCTTCATAAGTAAAAACTTAAAAACGATTTCTTTAAGCACATCTAAAAAACAAAATCAATTTGGTTTGCTATTAGATTAATATTGTAATCAGTAGTTAGTGCAAAGAATACACAAAACGCACAATTTGAATGAAATTCGTTCATTAATAAAAAAAAAAAAGTGACCACTTTGTTTTAATCATTACCGACAAGGATTCTAAGAAATACTGTCCATTGTTACACCATTTTGGGGAAATTATATAACGTTAAGTTGTAAATTTGCTTAAAATGACAAAAAAGATATTTTACCATCACATTTGAAGTAAAGCAGTGCATATTATTTCTATGCTTTGCAGTACATTTTAATAGGTTTTAAGATTTCTTGAAAATTTTTTTAGAGGAGCCTCATAATTGTTTTTTAATTGAAGATAATGTGGAGGGGGGGGGGGCAGGACATAGCCAGGTCATTTTCCAACAGGAACAAGAGCATGCTCTAGTGCCTCTCTCACCCCCCCTCAACCAATAAGAGAAAATTGTTCTCAACAAACCTGAAAAAGTATCACGTATTATACCCTGTTACTTTAAAATTGGTGTATCAAGTTTTAAAAAAATTGTGTATCCTCCATGGAAACCACATGAAAGAGAACAGCTCCTCTCCTTTTTTTTATGCATTGCTGTTGAATGATTTATTTTATCCAATTACATTTACGCTATTGTTTATATCTTCACATACCAGTTCTTTTTAAACGTTTTCTAACAAATCTAGGCATAAATAAAGCATAAATTCCTTCGAAAAAATTGTGCTTCATTGATGTTGATTTTTCAAATGAATATAGTTTCCGCACAAAGCAATTTTAATTGTTTGCATTTAATCATTGTTGCAAAAGCTAAATGGGGGAAAAGTCCATAGCGACATAACTATGACAACCATAAGGGGGAAAAGTGCAGAGTGGGAAATTAATTTCGCTTCCACACGCCAGCTCTCATTACACAAAGTACAACTTCCGCCCTTTTTTCCATTCAACTGAGATTTGTTTTGGTTTCAAAGTATACAACTTTTTTTGCAATAGCTTTACTTTTTAGATAAAGTATCAAAATAATTCTGAAATATCCTATAGACATTAATATGACAGCGGAGCTTACTGAATATATTCTCTCGCTCTTATAACAATAAGATAAGTTCAATTTGAAAAATTTATTTCATGGTGTCAAACATATGTGTCCAGAACCAAGGCAAATACTTCTACACTCTGAACAAAATAGTTAATTATGATAACAAAGCTAAAATTGCAAATACTTTTCATTAAATGTCATTTCTTTTATAGGTAACTAACGCTAAACAATGAAAGTTTAGGGCCCATAAAATCTGCCCCCGCCCCTGGAGTGCAAGTCCCCAACCCCCCCCCTAGTTGTCCCTGCGGGAGGGGAGTGGTGGCTTTTTTACTTCTCAGTGTCACTTCCACAAAACCTTTCTGTGTCTGCAACTATTTAACAACAGTTTTGATTCAAAGAGGTTCATATAATAATGAAATATAACTATGCAGCAAAGCTAATCATCTTAAGAACTTTCAGGCATGTCTTGACAAACATTATGAACTATCTTAAACATTATTTCTTTAGGTTATTTTATTTCTTAGAGCTGATGAGACATGGTCCAGTAAGTCCGCAGATTTGGGCATGAAAATAAAACAAAATTAATTTTGTTGTCCATTGAAAAAATGAGTTCAGCTCAAATTTTATGCAAATATTTTATTTTTGAAATTATATATAACATTTATCATATTATTATACTTCAATTAGCCATATTGAGATGAAAAAAACATGAAACTCCATTTGTATTCAACTTGCAAGGTTATTTATTTTGTGTGACAGCACAAAAAGCAGCTTTCTTATAATTTGTTGGTTTTATTAAAATTGGTTTCACTAAATTTTTTTTCAATGCTGCATTCTTTAATGATTTCATCAAAAACATTTCGCTCGGCTTGATTAGGCCTCGAGTCCTGGGCTCGATATTTCTGAAAATAAATAAATAAAAAATACTTTGGGTGATGGTGATAAACCTTTCCCTGTTATTATGTATTCCTGTATGTCCCCACCTACCTTTTATGCATGGCTCTGCTTGCCTGTATCTATAAATAGATATCATATTGTGCAAAATTGTTAGAGCACATTATAGTATATAATTAGTTAATATAATACATCTAAATATTTATAATACTTACTTTTTTGTAAATAAATACAGTTTACACATTAGTATACTAAGTATATTTGAATGAGCGAGTAATTCATTAATCAACAATAGAAAAGTACATAAATGAACATATATGATACTTTGCGGTTTAGATACATAAATTTGAAATACCTACAATCAAGAGAACAGGGAAGAAAAGCTATGTCAAGTTCCTTATTGCTTAAAACAATACTCGTTGGAAGTTTTAAGATATCTCACTTTTCTTTATTGTAGTATAAACTTTAAGGATGATTTTTTTCCTTGATCCTGCACGAAGAGATTCTGCATAATATTTAATTTTCAAGACAGGAGGTACTTCACTCACCTTTTACAAAACTTGAAAAATAAGAGTATTGTGAAATACGTATGCAGTTACACCATCATTTGCTCTACACGTTTACCTGGAAAAAAACTTCACAAGATGCCACTTTATCAAATGCAGTAGACATACTTGGAAGTTATTTCACCGGGTCTGTGTAGATTATAGTGTTTGAAGCTGCCACTTAATTATTTTCTTGCATAAAAACAATCTCGGTTGCAGGACGCAATAAGCACTTCAACTTTTTCGTTCTGGCCAAGTATTCTCCATAAATAAAGTCCAAGGTTGACGGCCTCTATAAAATCTACAAAGAAAAAAAATTAGTCAATGTTTTACAATATAAATGCAAGGACCAAAGACAGGCTCGGGCCCAGCCAGCATGATCCTAGTCAAATTATGGCCCTTAATGAAGATCAATGGCACTTTTAAAGCTTTCCACTCCCCTGCTTACTATAGCCTCTTTCACCTGGCACAGTGCCCTGCCTAGTTATACTAGGCGGGGGACTTACCCCCTATCATGATTTATCAGAAAAACAAACTTTAATTGGCCCTCTTTCAAACCAAAGTAATAGGTTCATTTTCTGAGCAATAGTATTACTATAATTATACGAACATTTCAAAAAACAGTGCCCGGACAGATTTCGTGTGAAAAATGACGAGTTTACAGAGAATCGCCCATATAGGAATTGGAAGACTGTAGAAGTAGTACTTTTGCGAGGTAAACCAGCAGATAGTAAAAACCATACATATTTCTTTTGATGTCAAATTCAGCGTTGAGGTTGTAAGATAAAATATTTATCTACACTCACTTGCATTTTATTTCCTTTTAAGCACTCTTGGCCGCCAAAATAAGTATTTTCTTCGAAAGTGAACCAATGCTTCTTGATGCATGTTTGCAACTTAATTTTGTTTTATTACGCAAGTTTAAACAAATAGATTGATCTCTTTTATGATTTCACTTTTCAAAGACGAACACTAAGCTTCAACACATAAAATCATTTAAGAAAAATACACTAAACAATACGACAACGTTCCTGAGATATGAAACACGAGGTCAGGATCGACTGGCGTTCGAGGACACATAATGCCATCGCCAAATTTAGCGGAGTACGAAATCACGCCAAATTACTTCAAAGGTTGCTGGGAAAATGGAGGAGTAGCAGACACTTCCCGTATGGCCACGTTAGGTGAAGTGAAATGAAACCAGTTAAATGTTTTCATTTGTTTATTTTTATGTTTCTCAAGAGTTCAAAGGCGGATTGGTTGAATGAGATAAAAATGCTGTTTTACATTAAGTGATTTGTAGCTATAAAAGAAACCTCAGTATTTCAGATTTCTCTTTATATTGTTAATGTTGAGCTTTTCCCTCAATAGGTATTTATATTTTATGCCAAAGATGTGATATAAGTTCAATTGTCTAATGCTAATAAAAAAAAGTTCTTTTTATCACCAGGTGCAATATTAGCCTTTATGACGCCTCTAGTCTATGACAAATCAATTAATAGCTGGAAATATTTGAATGCATGAGCTAGATAAGTTTCAGTAAAAGGCTTAAAAATATGGAAATTGGAATAAGAATCATTTTTGAATGCTTCGAGTTAGCCTGATTATGTCGTAAATTATTTTTAAAAAAATCACATGCTTCATAATTTTAATTCTCTAAGATATTGTTTTAATCTCAGAGGCATTGTATATGGGGATGAGGAAAAAAAAAATAGAGCGTCTGACTGACTTTTGAGGGTACTGGGGCGCAATATTTTTTGTGCCGCCTCTCAATTATTTTATATAATGAAGCAATAAAGCATTTTTATGTTTTCAGATTGCTTCAAACAGGACAAATTGGGAGATATTTTATATTATCATCGAATGAGATGTAACAATTAAATGAAATAACCAATCAAGTCTAAAAAATTGAAACTTTTATGCAAATACCTTTTCTTACTCTATCAAACATCACTTTATATATGTTTTTCACCTTTCAAAGTTATGCTGCGAGTCCTTCTTCAGGAAGTCTGCGATTTTGGCTTCAACTCTGAAACTAAAAATCTGTTCCTTTTAATGTACTTCTCACTTTCAGAAACATGTAGAAATTGCATTGTACAAAATGTAGCTAGTACAGTGGATTCTCAGGCAGAGTTATGCATTTGTTTGCTTAAAGCATTCATAAATGAACACAATGTGTCTTTCTTTGGCACATAGTGCACATCTGAAGCCAAAAATTTCTCAGTCTCTCTGTCTATGTTAAAAGTATCTGACGTCATCCTAACACTTAAACATTAGTCATGATGCACAATTCCATTAATTTTTCAACATGTTTTTATCAGCTCTTGATGTAACTCTTTGCATCGGCAGCTTGTTGGGGGCAAAGGGTCGGCTGTCCACTCACTTTCAAAAGAAAAAGGGCATTGCCCCCTCACTTTTCAGTTAAAAAGCAATGATCGAGTGAAAAATGATTTTTTACTGTATGGATTGATTTATTTCATCAAAATAAAAGCTGAAAACTCCAAAGACAAGCAGAAAATTCCAACTTTTTTCATCTTATTTCGTAAAAATTGAATCATAAGGGAGAAGTCTATGTCAGTCAGCCTAGTTGATTTTTGAGGCCATATTCCGCCTTTTCAGAGGTTATTTAACCAGTAATGAAAAAAAAAAAGTAACCAGATTTTATATATGTATATATATGTATATATATACACTGGCGAAAAAAAAATCCGAACACCAAGAAAGACTTGCGTTAGATAAACGAAATTTGGTAGGCGTGTTTATGCCACTGAAAGATGACATCGATTGAAATTTCGCGCTCCGCGCATAAGTCTTGCCTAGCTGGCATCACTCAGAACATGCAAATAAGGCTTGTTTTAAAAGTGTGTTGTAAAGCTCGTGAGTATTATTTTTCTGTGAAATTGACGCCAGAGGTGATTGTATTCCGGTATTTTACCGGATTTCCGGTATTTTCATGATCGATTCTGGTATTTTCATGTTCAAAAATACCGGAAATAAAATATTTTTAATTATGCTTTTATCTTCTCACCTTCGGTATTTTATTATTTTTTTTGCTTTTTCTAATTTTTGGTGATTATACCGATAATTACTAATAATATTCATCGAATAGAAATGTTAAGAATGCCATTCAGATTTTTTTAAACCTTTAATAAATTATTGTATTTGCATCCTTTTTTAATTTGATGCCTTCATTTTAAAAAATGTAATCTATTTGCATCCGATATAAGAATCGAATTTTTCTCCTATTGATGCTTATTACCATTAATTAGGAGACAAATAAATGAAATATCTTTTTATTTATAGTAAAAAATCGGAAATTAAAAAATTTCGAGCAAAATTCTGTGTCCTTTAATGAAAATCAAAAAGTTAAAATTTGAAGCTCGGATTTAACTTTATTTTTGCTTCAATTATTTGGATTGTAAAAATATGTTTATCGTAGAGCTTTTAAAAGTAAATCTGAAATAAATTTATTTCAATTCTTTTATATTCCATTTTCATACTTTTAACGCCTTAATTTTGAAAATTGTGATCTCTTTACATCTGCTATGAGAATAGGATATTTCTCATTTTCGATGCTTGGCATTCCTTGTTAAAAGGCAAACAAATAATTTCTTTTTATTGTAATGAAATCATTAAAGTAAAAGTAAAAAAAAAAAAAAAATCAATGCCCTTTAAGAGTGTCAAATGTCAAAAACTTAAATGCTGAATCTCAGGCTGAATTTTATTACGAATTGTTTCAATTATTTAAGTTTTTTAACACATACATAGCATCTTTAAATTGTATTTCATTTCAACATTAATAAGTATGATATCTTTGACTCAGGTCATATTGTATTGATTAGGAGATTTGTAGGTATTGCATCTAGATAAATTCTTTTCCATATTTTAAGTAACAAATGCAACTTTCATTACTTTATGAATATTTTCGCATAACAAACAGTAATTCTGTTGGACTTTTACTTTCTCCTTGAAATATTTTTTTCTTTTGGAGATAATTTGTACAACACCAGCACAAAAGTTACTTTATTACTAATTTGCAATTTAATTAAATGCATGCACAATATTTTTACTAAACTATTTGCAACTATTTGAAAAAAATGAAATGTGTTTTGTTTGTTTATGAAAGGCAATTAAATATTAAATATATATAACTATAAAATTAGGTGTAATAAATAGATAGGGGCCTTGATTTTCAAAAAGAAGTCCCCCCTCCCACACAATTTTCTCTTTAAAACTTTCAGGTATTTTTTCATGAACTCACAATCACCCCTGATTGACGCATTGCGTTCATGTTAGCCAGGAATGCCTTTAAGAAGGCGAAGAAGCTATTATCAACAGCTCACCAATTTAAACGAGGTTGTACAATTTGGCTACGAGAAGGTGGATTTTCATTTGGGGATATTGCAGGAAGACTTGGGGGGGGGGGGGGGGGGGAGTGATTTTTCCTCCGTGCATGATTATTGGAAGCTATGGTCAAGGGATGGTACTAACTCAAGAAGATCGAGTTCTGAGCGGCCACGTGGCACAACTGAGAAGGAAGATCGCCGAATCCTGCATACGGCTGTGGAGCATCATACTGCATCTGCGGCTGACATTTGAGCTGCAGTTGGTACCGCTGTGACTTAAAGAACAGTAAGAAATTGCTTACTTCAAGGACAGCTCCTAGCCAGGTAGCCTGTAGCCAGCATTCCATTGACTGCAAACCAATCCCTTTTGAGGCGGCAGTGGTGTCAAGAGAGAGCTCATTGGAGGTCAGAGTGGAAATCTGTTGTAATTTCTGATGAAAACAGATTAGGCCTTGGTGGCGTTGATGGTTGTATGTTGGTCAGAAGGAGGCCAGGGGATCACTTGCATTCAAGCTGTCTACAGCCTAGACACACAGGACCTACCCCTGGAGACATGGTCTCAGGCGCAATTTCCTATGACAGCAGAAGCACTCTTGTGGTTATCCCAAACACACTGATTGCAAATTTGTCGTCAGTCTGGTAATTCAACCTATAGTACAACCCTTCATTAGTAGCATTCAAGGGGGAGTTTTCCAATAGGATAACTCTCGCCCTCACAGAGTGTTGACATGTTACCATGACCTGCAACATCACCAGATCTGTCTCCAATTGATCACATATGGGGCATCCTTGGAGGGCAACTCCAGCATCATCCCGTCAGCAATGACCGTCCTAGTATTGACACAAGTGCAACAAGCATGGCACTCCATACCACAAAGTGACATTCGGCACCTGTATGACACAATGCATGCATGTTTGCCTTCAAAATTCTGGTTACACCGGCTATTAAAGTAACGTAATTTCATATTTGTACAGCATTTTCTTGATCTTAAATTATCCAGTGATCTTGTACATTTAATCAATTAAACATGTTAACTAAACAATTGCATTATCCAAATTTCATTATTTTACAGTAATTTTTTCTTGGTGTAGGGATTTTTTTCCACCAGTATATAAAAAAAACTTCAGTGGTGCTGCCTTCTAACCCCCTCCACACACACACACACACACACACACACACACACACACACACACACATTTCACTTTTTTGGTACACCAGCCACCTATGACTCTGTATGTGTTTTTGTGAGCTCTTGTTGTCATCCTCTTGATGATAAAACCCCCTTTGTAGGGGAAGTTGGAGCATGTGTCAATCTACTTTTCTACTTATGATCTTTTATCTTTTTAAAAAATTAAATGAACAGTTTGATTTTATACTATATGTTTCATTAAATATTTCTAATCATCCCATTTTTTTTAGAAAATGTACAAGTCATTAATTTTTTTCAGATTATTTTTTAAAGAACCTTGTTAAGTGGGTTTTAATGATGAATATTAACCAACATTGTAACTAATTTATTTTCTTTTGTGCTTATATTAAAAAACAGAGTTTAAAGATCAATTTAACAGATCAAATATGAAATTGACCAACTTTTACTCTGTCACTCTTGATGCCAGAACTTGTTCTGTTTTTGAGGATTTGATTCATTAAAGTAGCTCATTCCATTATCTGGCTTTCACTGTATTGATAATCATATTGTTTATTTTCTCAAAATTTATCTATCAAAATATCATTTTTAAAGATTTGTATTAAAAAAAGTACTTAACATTTATTATTTTCTTTTTTATTTCTGGCAAATGTGATGAATCATATTGGCTGTAGGTAAATATGAAGTCATCAGGAACACTCTTTCAATTCTACAACTGCAGAATTTTACGGAGCTCTCGCATATATCAAGAAGATCTTTGGGTTCGAGATTCCAAAATTGTAAATCCAGAACCAATATTTTATGATGAAAAAATTGTAGCTGATGTGAAGATTGACTGTAAAGGCTGCTTGATTGCCCCTGGATTTATTGATTTACAAATAAATGGTGGGTAAAATTTAAAAAATATATGTTTTAGATGTAGCTAAAATAGTTTTTTCCCGCAAGAACTGAAATTTAAGCACCGTAGGGGAATGCAGGGCAAAGTGAAATAGTTAAGAAAGCTGACCAATGTCAAAATGAGCGCATTGGAAATTTATTCTGAAAATTATTGTACATAGAGATTGAATAATGTAGTTTGCATGACACTTGCGTTAAAATATTTTTTTTTTGTTTTTGGCAGTTATTTTGCACCTTCAAAAAAAGGTAGAAAAAACCATGGGGCAAAGTGAAAAATGCAATATTTTTTCTATAAAAAAATTTCCATTTTATGATTAACAGTAATTTTCATCAAATGAATGTAAAAACGAATAAATGACTTATTAATGAAAAATAAACGAATAAATTAATAAACAATTTAATGAACTCTTTAATTTATAAGAAAAGAAATGAGTGAATCAAATAGAGAACGAATAAGAAAATCAGTGAACGGATGAATAAATAAGTGAATCAATAGGTAAAAGAATATAAATTAATTAATAAATAAAAAAATTACATACGTGATTTAAAAAATTAATGCATAAGTCAACAAAATGAAATATTTCACTTTGCCCCATCTACTTTACCCCATGTGCACTTGACGAATTACATTGAACATTTAAAATGAAAATTCGCTTAATATAAACGAAATAAGTACTGTACTGGGTTCCAGTAGATCTCAATTAATACCTAAAATGATAATTACAAACATTTTATTATTGAATCATAACAAGAAATATTTTTGAAAAAACACGAATATTACAATAAGTGCATCAAATTTTGAAAGGGACATGTATTTTTTTCGTCGATCTTTTTTCTATCTATTTGTTTACAGGAATAGAATGTATGTCTAGGGACTTTGTTAAAATATTGCTAGATAGGTGGCGCTGCAAACTGAAAATATTTTACCCCACTATTTCACTTTGCCCCACATTCCCCTATATTTCTGCTTGCAAGTCAACTCCCTACTGTAAGATAAAAAATTGAAAACATGCATTTGGCAAGTTTGAGCATTTTATTTCTGAGAAAAAAGAAAAGAAAAAAATCATGTGCATTTTGTTGCGGTTTTGAAAAAAAAAACATGAGCATTTTGCTGCGGTTGTTGAAAAAAAAAAAAAAAAAAAAAGGAAAATGAAATATGTTATTTTTTTGCTCAATTATTATTTAAATGTGCAATTTTTATACTTAGGGGTACAATACAGTACAATAAGGGTTCACTTCTGTGGTCACAATTTTTATAAAGTCTTCATTTTCTGGTTACGATTTTTATTACTTGTTGCTTTTAGTTTGAATTATTAGTGTAGAATTATTAGAATGTTTTGTGCTGTAGCCACACTACATTCATTTTTTAAAAATGAGCCTTAATTTTCTCAGATCAACTATTGGGAGAATTAATGAATATAGCAACTCCCATGCTTTTCGTGTAGTCGGTCTTTTACTGCAACAATTTAGTCTTTATTTCGCAGTCAGACTATGTAAAACTGTAGTAGAATGCGTGAGTACTGACTTCTTTATCGTTCATTTAAAAGGGTTAGACAAAAATTGGGAAAATATTCACGTTTTCAGCCATTTTTTTCAACAAATTGTTTTACTAAAATTTTTTTTAATTCTGCCCTGCAGATAAGTCGACTCCATAATTTTTTATCTCTTTTTGTACTAAATTTATTGACTTATGCATGAGTACATATGGTAATATATTTTAATTGTTTGTTTAAATTACATGACTTACTATTTCATAGAAATTTGTTTCTACATAAGTAGGTTCAATTAGTCCTTACCGAGTGAAAGTAAAGTTTTGAAATATTTTATTTTTTTCAATGAAACTATTTTTGAAGAACTCAGTAGGATGTATAAAAATAAAGTAGATTGAGTATTTAGGCGCTACATGTTCTAAATTCATTAAATTTAAGTACAGTACAGAACCTTTCATCCGGGAACCAAAAAACTGGAAAACTAGAAAACCTGCAATTTTTTGCTGATTTCCCAACATTTTTTAAAATACTCATTCTCTGAAATTTTTGAAAAAAAAAGGATTTTTTTTTTCCTTTTTGAAATATTCAAAAGAATATGAACGGTTTCTTTAGAAATACCATATTACTCGTATGTAACTCGGAAGGTTTTTACAAAAACTTACTTCAAAGCTGAAATTAAATGGTAATCTTAGACGTGAGGTAAAATTTCCGAAATATTTTCTTGAATTAAAATCGTAAATTTAACATTTTCCTATTTTATTCCAGATGAAAACTAAAGAAATAAATATTGTCACCTTCTAATGCAATTTTTATTGAATGGCGTTAATTAAAGCTGTTTAAAGCATAAGTGATGGCGCGAAAAGTGTGGCAAACGCTGATAACCAAATTTGCTAGTTTTCTGTATAGTTCATCGTGGAATCTAGTAATTGTTAAAGGCAAGACTGTAATAAGGCTGAAAGAACTTAAAAAGCAAATTTCTATTTGTATTAATACAATGCAAAAGCAGCAATTAACAATAACTACCTTTATTGCAAAAACAAAACCTTTACCAAAAAATGAAAAGGAAAAAAAAAACAAGTTCATAGTAACAAATTTCTTTCATACACTAGCAGAAAATTTGCACATTTCTGTTCAAAAACTTGCTTACTGCTATTTCTTTTATTTTCTTTCTTTTTGAAACGTTATTGAAAAGTGTGGCGCTTTTCTTTTAATGTGAATAACTAAATTTTTAGGTTTTTAAATTATTCTTTCACTAGTATTTTTTAATATTTCAATTTTTATAAGTATTCCTGAACGGTTTTCATCTTATTTTATGATGCATTACTATTTATTATACTGCCGTGCTAAGCACGTATCTGCACTTTTTAACGAAATTGAGTTATCACTACCAGATGGCTCTTTGTGACGTATTTTACCTAAATACATAATTATATGGTCATTTGAAAACAGGAAATATTTTAAAAAAATTTCTAAAAATGTTTGATTTGAATCAAATACATGGTGGCGCCAAACCCAGATAATATAGACGAACTCGCGAACGCCGTTCGCAGAAAACTTTCGAAGTTTGCAGAAAATTTTTGCATTTTGTTAAAAAAGTTATAAATTTAAGAAGTTTTCTATCTGAAATATGTTTTGATTTTGTTCATTGTGGGGCAGTAGCTTGTTACATACGAAACTGACACATTCATTAATCATGACGGATTGACAACCAACCTCATGGTAGAACCTGCACTTCATACAACTTGATATTTTTGTTGTTGGTAGCACTTTAGGATTCAGAAGTCCCCCTTTTTTTTGCAGAAAATTTTAAAGAAATTATTTAAGTTTGCAGACAGTTTTACATTTTATCTAAGTCTGGGTGGTGCAAAACTTTAAAGAGTTATATCTCAGTTTGAGCTCGACTGCAGATATCACTTTTGCGCTTAGCACGGCAGTATAGTAATTAGGAATCACAATCACTCGGCAAATAATGCTTCTTAGCGATCCAGAAAACCAGGAAATTCAGATATCCGGAATAGCAACGGTCCCAAACATCCCGGTTAATTGGTTCTCTACTGTACCACATTCACAGTTGATTAAAATTAAGTAGTTTTAAAAGTTGAATATTTTCATACATATAGTAGTTGATTCATTAAGTACGGCACCTAGGTGGTTCGTTTTGACTCCTAGAAATTCATACTAGGCACTATCATAGTATCTAGATTTAAATTCTTACTCTAGCTCTGGTTTGAACGTATTCTGAAGTACAAATGTATAGATGTATTCTAAATATAAACTTCAAGTTTTATGAAATGTTCTATATAACACTAAAACCTGTATAATGCAAAAGCTCTGGTCTCAAGGGGTGCATTATAATGGGGTTTTAATGTATTGATTTAAAAAATATTCCTTTCATAAAAAGAATGAGCATTTTTTTTATTATTAAGGAATTCAGAATTTTCAATTCAGAACTTCAAATAAACTGAAAAAAATCGACAAAATATTTTATCTGTGTCTGTGTTGGTTTTTTCCAGTATGGGAAAAACCAGGCTACCCTGCTTGTTATATAATGTCTGAATTAGATCTCAATGTATGAAGGAACAGCATTTCTTCATGTTTATTGGTACTAACATTATTTTTCATAGGAGGATTTGGTGTTGATTTTTCCACTAGTAATTATAATGTACCTCAGAATCCTGTGATTAAAGTTGCAGCAGGGTTACTTCAACATGGAGTTACATCATTTTGTCCTACTGTTATTACCTCCTCTGATGAAACATATCACCAGGTAAATGTTTGCACTTCTGTAACCAGAGAATTTGTGTGGCAGGGATACATTGATTTGATACATTGTACTCTTTACTATCTGCAATAGCATTCTGCAACTTTAATGCAAGCTATATTAATTTTTTAAATGAAAAATGATCAAATAAGCTTTGTGCTGAACTGTATTTGAAGTTAAAAAAACAACGTAAATAAAGCACAAATAAGGTAGAAAGTACAGCAAATAGCTATTTCAAGGCTACAATGGAGCCACCTTCCTCAGTGCAAGAAGCTCAGCAAACAACATGAAAGCTGTAAGAGAACTGAGCGCGAAGCACGTGGGCCCAGTATTTATAACTAAATGGGCCAGTGCGCTTGAACTCACGACAGGAGCGGGAAAACACCGACCAATCAGCGATCAGCGAAACAGTCAGGAGAGCGAAGAAATGGGGAAGACAGCAAAGGAAAGTAGGGGAAAAGAAGAAAGTGCGGGAGAAAAATTATGTTGAACATAAAGAACTAGCACGCTCTTTCATTGCTCAGCATTGTTGGACTTCTGGTCACTGTTTTGATTTTTCTTCGGCTAGAATCATTTGTAAGTTCATCAGTTTATGACCTCGATTTTTGGGAAGCTTACTATATTTGGAAAAATTCCCATTCTCTGGTGAATGATTTTTCCAGTGTTCCATTTTTCCCTGATATCTGGAAGCAATTTTTATAATTTCGTCTTCTAGTGTTTTTTCTCCCGCGCTTTTTTCTTTTCCGCTACTTTCCTTTGCTGTCTTCCCCATTTCTTCGCTCTCCTGACTGTTTCGCTGATCGCTGTTTGGTCGGTGTTTTCCCGCTCCTGCTGTGAGTTAAAGCGCACTGGCCCATTTTGTTATAAATACCGGGCCCAAGTGCTTCGCGCTCAGTTCTCTTACA
The DNA here is from genome assembly GCA_038373865.1 of Uloborus plumipes. Lineage (NCBI taxonomy): Eukaryota > Metazoa > Arthropoda > Arachnida > Araneae > Uloboridae > Uloborus > Uloborus plumipes. The sequence continues at coordinate 174,640 of JAXGGA010000181.1, forward strand.
GCTTTCATGTTGTTTGCTGAGTTTCTTGCACTGAGGAAGGGGCTCCATTGTAGCCTTGAAATAGCTATTTGCTGTACTTTCTACCTTATTTGTGCTTTATTTACGTTGATTTTCTAACTTCAAATATATTAATTTTTGTTTTATTTTTTAAATATGAAATGAAATGAAATGAAAGAGAGGGGGGCTTAACAAAGCCAAGCACTGCGACCAGAGGTCTATTGTACTAAACCCCAAACAGAAGTCTTAAAACAGACCAGTAGCTGAAGCAAAGTTCAACAAACACCTAATGGGAATATCATGAATCTCCCAAGGTTCGAGCAAGTGACGACCCAGGTGTTCAAACCTATAGGCAGAGTACACTTCACAATCACACAAAATGTGTGTAGCAGTCTCCTCATGAGCAAGGCAGCCCCTACAATTAGGATCATTAGTAATACCCATAATAGTAAGGTGCCGTTTTAAAGTACAATGACCAGTAAGAAGACCAATAGCCTTCCTAACACTATTCCTATTCAGACTTAAGAGTTCTTTTGCCCTGATACTAGGACAACCTCTATTAAGTTCTTTTGCCTGACGCTGTCCATGCATATTGCGCCAGTTATGGTACTGTTTTTTCTTTAGGATATCAAAAACAGCAGTTCTAATAAGATTCTTTGAAACTCCAATAGCTGGCTCGGGGCCAACAAAAGGTGTATCAGAACCTTTTCTAGCAAGATGATCAGCCTTTTCATTACCTTCCACACCTGAGTGCCCAGGTACCCAGCAGAGGGTGATCTTGTTCGTCTTTGCAAGAGTGCAAAGCATGTTATAGCATTCCCAGACAATGTGGGATGTCATGACAGCTTTATTTAATGCCTTTAAAGCAGCTTGACTATCAGAGCAGATGTGAACACATTTTCCCCTGTAGTCCCGGTTCAAGCAAATAATGCAACACATCAAGATGGCGAAAATCTCAGCCTGAAAGACAGAGGTGAATCTACCCAGGGGGCATGAGTATTCAATGCCATCACTAGGACAGAACACCCCAGACCCAGTGCTCTCATTCATTTTAGAACCATCGGTGTACCAAAGAGTGCAAATCTTATTGTGACATAAGGGAACATCTCTCCAGTCACACCGAGAGGGAAAAATCACTTCATAAGGCCTGTCAAAAGCATATTTGCTAAGCATATAATCGCTATGCAGGCCAGAAAGAGGATGTCCAAGTATATCCTCATCAAAATTCTTCCAGGAAAGATACCCAGAATAGGACTTCCAGAGACCTAAATGCTTTAGCCTCTCCATGCACAAAAAAGCTTCTGCTTCAATTTGCATATGAAGGGGACATAAGCCCAAGAGTAGTTCCAGTGCTGCAGTGGGTGTGGTCCTGATACTTCCAGTCATGGCTATACAGACCATCCTCTGTAGCTTGTTTAATTCTGTTTTTGCAACGTCCAGGTTGGTTCTTGACCACCAAACAATGGACCCGTATGTAATGATGGGACAGATGACCATCTTATAGATCCAGTGGACAGCCCTAGGACTAAGCCCCCAGGTTCCACCAATAGCCCTTTTACAGGACCAAAAGACTTTACTAGCCTTAGACAGGCTGTAAGTAAAGTGCTTTTTCCAGTTCATCTTGGAGTCAAAGTACACTCCAAGATACTTAACTTCATCAGAGCAGCTGAGAGTCTGCCCAAAGAAATTGATATTAACTACCTGAATTGCTCTCTTAGATGTAAAAGCAACCATAGTAGTCTTTTGAGGGTTTACAGCAAGACCTTCAGTATGACACCATTTTTCCACACATTTTAATCCTTGTGATAAGATGGAAGAGACAGTGTCGATGAACTTACCTCTGGCCACAATAACAACATCATCAGCATAGCCGATGCAGGCAAGGCCAGAAGTAGTAATGCTTTCAAGCAGTGAATCAACAACTAGACACCAGAGGATAGGTGAGAGAACACCACCTTGCGGGCATCCAGCATTTGCGTGAACTTTAAGATCTGCACCGCTAAGAGCAGCATTAACAAACCTACAACATAACAGATTTTCTATCCAGTTAATAATGGTTATGTCAATGCCTTTCCTATTAAGGGCCTTCAGGATAGTAGTTACAGGAACTTTATCAAAAGCCCCTTCAATATCAAGGAAGACAGCAAGGGCTACTTCCTTGTCCTTAAATGACTTTTCCAACACAAAGGAAAGACTGTACAGGGCAGTTTCAGTAGACTTGCCCGGCTGGTAGGCATGTTGAGATGGAGAGAGAGGAGAGACTTTCAAAGCAGTCTCTCTAATATGCCTATCAATTAGCTTTTCTAAAGCCTTTAATAAAAAAGATGTGAGGCTAATAGGCCTAAAAGACTTAGCCTCATAATAGTTATCTTTTCCCACTTTTGGTATAAATATAACCTTGGTCTGCCTCCATGCAGTTGGTACATGCCCAAAAGCAATGCATGCTCTAAAAATTCTACAAAGTATAGGGGCAAGAACCTTTATTCCCTTTTGAATAAGGGCAGGAACTATGCCATCCATACCAGGAGCTTTAAAGGGCTTAAATGAGTTAACTGCCCATAAAACCCTCTCATAAGTAATGATACTTTTAGCACATTCCCATTTGCTTTTATTACACCTAGTTTTAGGCAAGGTGATCAATGGGAGCGGGCCATCAATAACATTGGAACCTGGGAAGTGAACCATCAGCATTTCTTCTAAGGTATCTCTTCCCGAATCAGTAAAGCTACCATCAGGCCGTTTAAGAGTATTTAAACCACTGTACCTGTCTTTGGCCAGGAATTTAGTTATCCTAGCTGTAGCAGGAACATCTTTAACATTATCACAAAACAGCTTCCAGGATGCATATTTAGCATCTCTGATAGCCTTATTGTACTTAGTGAGGGAACTCTTGTAAGTTTCCCAGTCACCATTTTTCTTGGCTCTATTAAAGAGCTTTCTACACTTACTACGTAAGTTACTGATCTCTTTAGACCACCAGGGGACTGACCTGGGTGAGTCAGCAGCAGAAGTCTTACAGTTATGGTGGTAAGACAGGAGAATGGCCCGTTGCAATTGGTCAACAGTAAGCTCCAAATCTAAAATAGAATTTAACTTACTAGATAGACCATCCATGCACCTTTCTACATCCTGCTTGTAGGATTCCCAGTTAGTATTCCTGGGATTCCTAAAAAGAAAGTTAAGTCTCTTCAGACCTGTAACAGAGAAAGTGATTAGACGGTGGTCAGATAGAGTTATTTCATTAGACACCTTCCAATCCTTTACCTGATCAAAGCAAGAATTATTGCAGATTGTAAGGTCAATAACTTCCTTTCTATTAGATATAACAAAAGTTGGTTCATTGCCTCTATTGAGAAGACATAAATCATACATTAAAATGTCTTCCAATAAGTTATCACCACGTCTGTTGCAGTCAGAACTACCCCAAACAATATTGTGAGCATTAGCATCACAACCGATGATAAATTTTTCATTATTACTTTTGCAGCTCTCAATGAGACCTTTCATGTTCTCAGAGAGAGGCTCCTTTTTTTCAAAGGGTAAATAGGCAGACATAAAAATAATTTCTTCTTTATGTCCTGCATTCTCGTAACTGACCCTGATGGCTACATTATCACCATCCAGGTACTTAATGAGGTTGAGAGCATTCAACCTGGTGCTAGTAATAATGCACGCCCTAGGTCTTGCACAGGTAATATCATAATGCAATTTATGATCCTTTACACCTAGACCTAAGATTTTACCCTTTCCGGTCCAGGGTTCCTGAATTAACGCAATATCAAAGTCACCTCTAGTCATCCTCGTACTCATCAGAGCAGAAGCAGCACGACTATGGTGAAGATTGATTTGGGCTACTTTAATGTTCAGATCCATAAAAAGAACAGAGAAGAGGATGGGTCCCCACCTTATTTAAGTGGGTTCAACAGCCACAAATTCCTTGGACTCAGACCGACTCTCCTCTTGAGGAGGTGAGGCAGCTAGCAGAGTCTCATCAGAGTCAGAATCAATTTCTAAACCCCCAAGAGAAAGAACAACACTATCTCTCTCTGAGTCACTTACCTGAGAGGTTTCCTCTTTGGAAGGGAAACACTGCTCAGTTGTCTGGATTGGCGCCTCAGCTTGGGCTTCTTTGGTTTTGATATTAGGATCACTCAAGATTTTGAATGTTCCACGATCAAGTCCTGTGTACGCTCCAAAGTCGGCCTTTCTAATTGCTTCAGCAGCCTCTCGGTCAACCTCAAAGATCCATCTTATGGAGTGTGGCTCCTCCGCCTTGTGGATAAACCGCCACTCCTCAGACTTCAACTCCGGGTTTATCCGATTGATCCGCCTAAGCAATAGTCCAGCTTCTTTGGTGTACACATCTTTTGTTTTAAATGCCACTTTGATTGGTTTAGGTAGCTCACTAGCCTTCAGTACTTTGAGTGCAGGGCCACCAACAACTTCTTCATTGCCATGTAGGATAGCTTTTAGCCACTCAGTGGTTTCTACATCATCGCAAAAGACAATAAGAGTACCAGCATGAGCAACAGCCTTCTGAATTTTTGGCATGTGATCTCCAGAGGGAATCAGGTCGGTCCTCTTGAGGAGTTCCATCTGAATATGATCGAGGTCGTCATTTGATAGCCTATCCGAAGGAAAGGTTTCTCTCACAACAGCCATCTTAAACATACTCGCCACTTGAGCATAGGATTACGGATGACTAGTCCTCACTCTTTTCGATGTAGACGTTTGTGCAGGGGAAGGAGTTGAAACCTCCGACCGAAGCCGTTTAGTTCCTCCTACCTTCTCAGGAATAGCTGGCGCAGTGGTTTTCACCTCCTGTAACAGCTTCCTTTTCTCCTGCCTGCGCTTGTTGCGTTTTTGTGATTTTATGAGTACTGCCTGCACCCCTACTGCAGAGTCAGTGGGTAGCAAGCTTGCACCCTTACCTCCTCCAGCAGCAGGGTTGCTGGTTTTCTCTTTTGTGCCAGGATCCAGCTCCATAGGAACTGTTTCACTGGCTAGTTGGGTACCTTCAGAAGAAGAACCCAACCCTTCATTTTTTTCAGTTGTTTTATTTTCATTGTTTTCGTTTTTATTTGTTTTTGAGTTTGTAACATCCATAAAAAACCAGAGAACTGGGAGGTAGAAAAAGGTCCACACTCGCATAGCCTCCCTGTACGAGTGCAAGGCTGGATACAACGAGGTTTCGCCTGGTTCCTCGAGGGGACCGCTTGAGACATCATACAACCCAGATGCCATCCATCCATCAGCACGGTGCCTCACACCTTGGATTGGGTGCCCATTTTAGTCGCCTCCTACTACACGCATGAGCTACGTTGGGACTATTCTTATACTCCGGTCACCACCACACGGAGATAAGCGCTGGCGTTCAGTTCACTGTTAATTAAAACAGCTATCCAGGGGCAGGACGCGGACCGACCAGCTCACCCCCTTTTTTTTTTAAATAAATATCAACTTATTTTTAGAGCAGAAATGAAAAAGTCATTTTTGCATAAAGTTTGCTTCGATTTGTCTCTCTGATTTGCACTAAAATCTAGGGGTGCCCTGAGCTAAAATGGCAAGGCAGGGGGGGGGGGGATATTTGCTTTCAGAAAATTTTCAATTTTTCAAATGATATTCTGAACTTTACTGAATGATGAAATATGAGCATACCATCATTATAGTGTTTTTTTTTTATTTGTATTTTTGCAATGCAATCTCCAAATTTGCCGAATAAAATTTTTTTTTAACCTACCAAACAGCATGCCTGCCCCTGCTAAAACCCTTTATATATCATATTAATTATTATTTTATTTTATCTTCTTTTCTAATGGGGCTTTAATAGAAGCACAATTTTTTTGCATAGTGCATTCCTCGATATAGCAACCATTCCTTCATATAGTGCCACTACCGGCGGATGCCATTATCACGAACATTTTGGTGCTCAGATTCTCCACCAGATGGAGGCACCTGGGCTCTATTTAATGGGAAACTGTGCTTGGAATTTAATTTTTCCAAGAGTGCTCTAATTCAAAAGGGATCTTTTGCATGCTGCATTGTAATACGACATGGATGCTGTCAATTTTCTGCATCTTGAAAATCTGCCAACTGGAGCTAAGTTTGAACCTGCACCTCAAGGTGTAAGAGACCACTGTCTAACCACTACACCACTCTGTCGACATTTTATTTCACGATTTTCACTTTTTTCATTATTTTATTTCACAATGAAAAGAGCAAAAAGACAAGGTGTAGTGATGGGATTTCTGCTAGAGTTCCTCAGATACTCGCCTTCAAATAGTATGAGGAGGAGACTTCTACCTGTGTAGAAGATTAATCACGGACTATATAGACTGAGTTAATGCCTCACTTTTACAGTTATGCTCCATTTAAACTACGGCATATAACCGACGCCATTGTGCACCAAAATACATTCCTATGTATAATTTAAAAAATACTGAAGAGTTTTTCTGAAACAAGGGTATGGACATATTGCTATCAGTAACACAAACCTGCTTCCAAAAAAGTGTTTAGACACCAATAGCTGACTCTGATAGATTTTTGCTTTCTAATTTCTGGAAAAATGCTTAAAAAATTTCATTGCGAACCATTTCTTTCAAAATTGAAAATTTGAATTTTGTAACAATAAGTTATCAAGTCATTCTTGGTATTAGCAAAAAGTGGAAAGTAGATTTTCAATTAATTTAGGTTACTGATTAGTGCTTTATTAAATGTACAGAAAATGTTACAAATGATGTAGCCCTAAAAGTTTAAATACTAATCTTAGTTTTTGATAATAGTGTATTAAGTATATCATTTAAATTAGAGTTTAAAACTTATTAAACTTTAGACTGTTTAGGGGGGAATAGATGTTATTGGTTGTTAAGTACAGTGACAAAATTAGGGAAGAAAAAAAAAACATTGAATATAAATTTTTAGTCTGGCAATTTGCTTGAAATAATAGTCAAATGATATTTTTACATTTTCTTCTTTTCCTAACCTCCAAATTGATCTCTTTCTCCCATGAAAAGTTTATAGGGCAAACACTCCTCTCTTCAAAATGTTTATTTTAGTCTTTGTGAAATTGTCGAAACTTCTGTATAAAGGTTGGACATTTTTAGACTTAAATGAAATAGATCAATTGATAAAACAGTTGGTTACCTTTTCTACTTGCAATGCTGCACTGCTGATTGTTGTTTAACTCCTGTCTAAGTAAGACTGGTAGATAAAGATCCATTCTTCTTTGTTAGTGATAGATCTCTCCAAATAATAATATTTATTTTCCTATTGCCATGACCTAAATTTAGCATGACACATTTTCAATATTTAAGTATCATACACCACCTGATCTGATCTAAAGCGTCTTGAAATTTTTTCTCTTCATTGTTAACAGTCCCCATCATTTTGATGTAATCTAGATAAATACTGAGGTCACCAGGAAACCTTCAACAAATCTAATCAATAAAAGTAATAAACAACAATTTCCCTGTAATAACTTCTTAAAAAGCCATTTAAAACATTAGTTAATTGAGAAATATTACTTGGAGAGTTATATTATTGGTTAATATTGCATTATTAAAAATTTAAGCACATAAGGGAATATTTGTTACTAAAATGGTAATTTTACGCTTCTTGACCTTCACTTTCAGAAACTTGTTGGCATCAGTTTTATTGTTAGGCTTACTGACTGCATCAAGTGCTTCTTTATTTCCAATAGATTTTGTTTAACATTCACATTTGGTATGCTCAGTTATGTTACTTAGATGATGTTTTTGCTTAAAAATGACTTAGAGCAATTTATAATTAAATGAATTTTATTATTATTTCTTTGTAGATAATACCATTTATCAAGAAACAAAATGGAGGCAAACACGGAGCTGGAGTGTTAGGTAGGATAGTTTATGTTCCACTATTTATTTTGTAAATTTAATGAATTAGTGCAAAACTGGACTATATATGGATCCCATTTGTCCTAGGTTTTGACGAAGATTCATTTTCTGGTTATTATGTGATGCTAAATTTGATTTACTGCAGTCAAACATAGTTAAAAGAAACTCAAACGGGCATTTAAAATCAATTCCTCTGAACCATAGTTCATTTTATCTGAAAAGAAAGAAACAGCAAACAGTAGAACAGGGCATGCAGGACTAGTTCCTCTTAACAGTGATTTGTTTTAAGCTAGTTCAAATTAAGGAGGTTCGATTGTATTTAAGAGTTTGGGCTTACTACAAAACATGTTGATTAGCTTTCAACTTTTATGTTCACACCTTATAAAAGCATACATGTCATTTTTTCCCATTTTTGGTTTGGAGGGTCCCGATTAAATCGCAATTCTTCTGCCAACTGGATTTTCCCCTTGTACTTGTACTTTTCTTTTCATAATTTTAAACATTTTCCTGATTTTTAAATATTTTATATAATCTTTAATTGTATAAAATATTTAAATTATATTAAATTATGTAAAACATTTTTGCTCTTAAAAATAACTTTTAACTACTAAGTTCATTCCAATGTTATGCATTAAATCCAAGTTTTTGTATTTTATCTATTTTTGATGTAGCAGCTTCATTATTTTACACATTTCAAAATCCTCTTCTGTAAAGCTAACCGGTTTTTGTTTACTCTGTGAGTCTACCCTTTGAGTATTACTAATATTGAGTTTATCATTATTTTAAACATTTGCATGTTTTGTGTAGTGTAGTTGAGGATTTGTATATTTGTTACTTTGCTATGCCCGCTTGAAAATTAGATTTCAATTCACTTGTGTCCAACTTGATTACTTGATTCAAGGCAATACCACTCAACCATTAATTTTTACCAAAGTTTATCGTAGGTTCATGAAAAGTTTAGAAGGTGAAATTGCTCTAAAAATTGCATAAGTAAATTTAGGATAGCAACATGATATGGAAATAAATGAATTTTCATGGTACAATTTTGCAACAGTCAGGAGAAGTTGGTTCTTGTATTTGCTTAGTATTATTAGGTTTTTCTTTTTTCTTAATTTTGTGAAACTCTCGAGATATATTTTTTTTAATCATACTTTTTAGTTTGTTAGTAGAAAAATCTGAAAAAGTGTGAGGAGATAGTGAAATGTATTACAAAAATAACTATAGCAACAAAAATTTTACAAGATTTAAACAAAATTCATAGTAATTTCTTTTTTAGTGTGCATAATAGCTAAGTAATTAAGAGAGCTTAATTTTTTCCTATGACTGCAATTAGTTTTAAATAAAAGTTACTGATTAATTGAAGTACTTAGCATTTTTCTTGTTCTAAAGTTCTTTTCTTTTTAAAGCATAATTTGTAATATTGTTTTAAGTACTAACCGAAATTTCATGATATCACTATTGAGACTGCTAAACTTTGTCTCCACTTTATTATTGTAACTTTTTTAATAATAATTGATGATGATATTGTATCTTTAATGAATTATGTGTCCCCTTGTTGCCCATGTACTATGCATCTGTGTTTTTATATTTAAATACAAATGTGCATGTTTGTGATATGTTTTATTTTTTATTAGCATTCACAATTAAAATATATACTTTTCAGGGGTTCACGTTGAGGGTCCTTTTATAAACAAAGAAAAAAAAGGAGCTCACCCAGTGCAATACATCAAGGAGCTTAATAATGGGTATTCAGATATTATAAATACATATGGAAATACTGAAAATATTTGTTTGATTACCATAGCACCTGAATTAGACCCAGATGGTATTGTTATTTCAGAACTGGTGAAACAAGGAATCACTGTTTCACTTGGTATGAAAATGATTTAAATCATATAAACAAAATTGACTCGTAAATGTAAATATTTAGTTATTAATGTTGAAAAATTTCAATAATTTATTATTTTTGTAGGTCTTTGACACATCTCAAACACTGAAATATATTTTAAATTTCTGGTAATAAAAGTCACCTCACTTTAACGCAGTAAAGAGGATGAATTTCAACAGAGTTAGCTATAACACTATTAATCCATTATATACTATTTATAACACTATTAAGCCAAGCCTCCCATTTTAGAAACCTTTGTATACATTTTTTTCTTTCCAAGTAATTAAGTTAGATATTTTGAAAACAACTTTGAATTGAATAACTAACTCAAATTTTTTCGTATTATTTTTCATCCAAACATATATATTTTTTTTTTGAAACATTTGATCTTTGAAAAATTCGGCAAAATTTGAAAACTAGAGATTTGTTTCAATTCTCCTCAGCTGAAACGATCATTTGATTTAGTTGTCATTCTTAACATTTATTTAGTGGGATAATTCTGCAGTTTTAGCAGACTAAAAAAGAATAAAAAATGAGACATTAAAAATGAGACAAAAAAAAAAAAAAAAAAAAAAAAAAAATCATACAACTAGAAGAAGGATGATGAAAAAAAAATTTTTGCTTTTAAGCCATTGCATATTTGACCTGTAAATGAATTTTCTCTTTGACCTGAGCAATAATGATGCTAAAGAGTTTAAAACAAACATAAAGCATAAGTAATTTGTTTTTAGAATTTCATTAAAAAACAAAAAATACGCAAGAAATTTGAAGCATGCTCATAATTTTTTGAATGTTTTACTTAAGTATAATTATATGTATACTTGTTTAAAAAAGTCTATTTTTTTTAATGAAGCAATTTCAATTAAATTCCTTAATAGGCCTTTCAAAGATAGTTTCATAAATGTGTACATTTTGAAGTAATTCATGACATGTTATTGCTGTTAAATAATTAATACATATTATTATTTTTTTAAATGCAATTGCACTAACACAACAATGAATTGTCAAAAATAATGCACGTAAAACCTTTATTTTAGAACATGGCAATATTGTACGCTTGCTTCGATAATTGCAGGTCATACTTATTTTAGCCTATGCTACTTTTATTAATTTGTTTTTTGCTTCATTTTAATTTTCTACAATATTATTATTATTTAAAACTTCAGTTAGCATTGCTTTTTAGAGCTTCCAGTATTAGAATAAATGTAGAAATAAGCTACAAACTGATGTATTAAAATGCAGCTTTTAATGAATTAAACAAGTGTTTCGTTTGTAATTACTTCTCGTAATATTTGTTCTCTGCAAAATTTTGATTGATTTTGAAGATTAGAATAGTTTTTTTTTTTTTTAAATTGCATTTGTGCTTCAGGTTTCAACTATTTTGCATCTTTTAAATATTTCAATTTTTTTAAAAGTTAGAAGTTATTTTAATTGAAGCTAATATAAATTAGCATTTTTTTTTATTATAGAAATAATTATTTCACATTTTAAATTAGATTTTCGTTCCTAAATTATTTGCTATAATTTGTAAGTTCATGTAAAGTATCTTTGTTTCTTTTTTTTGCTTTTCAAAAGAAAAAAAAAAAAAGTCTTCATTCTGATTACAATAAAGTATAATTTACAAACCTTTGAATTCCATAAGAACATTTGCGTGGATGAGATTTATGTTAACCCCGGCTGAGAAACTTTTCAAATCTTATTCCAATGTCTTGAATCATGAAAAATTTCGGAAGTAAATATGTGTGTGTAATATATATATTGCATACAATTAGTAAGAAATAATGTTTAACTGTGTGTTAACATTTGAAAATGTTATTTGGACTTGCTCCGAAACTGCTTTGAAAATTGATTTTTGATTTTCCACATCTGAAATACAAAAAAACAAAGCACTGTGATGACAAATTTCAGAAAAATATTAGAGTTTTCTACTGCAAGATTGAAATACTTGATCAGAGGCCAACATTCTGACCAAGATGTCGGAATTCCTGGCAAATTTTTTCAGACCCTCTCTTTGAAAATTGTGTGGGCCTTACACTCACTATATTTTTATATAAATCTTAGACTGGAGTCTTCATTCCAAAAAAAAAAAGAAAAGGTAAACATTTGAATTTTGACCCCTGACTTAAATACATAGACTACTGCCAAAACATCTTAAAGAGGATTATAAATAGTATATGATATCAAGCAGGTTAACTGTGGTATAATTTTTTACTAAAAGAAACTTAGTTAAAGCAAGCTCCTCAATTTCATGCAAAACTGTTAGCAATGTTTCACGGAATTCTCTTTAGGAAGTTTTGATTTAAATGACTGGTCATAATGTGTGTCGATGGATAAAGAGGGATCATTTTGGAAAAGTGAAGTTTATGGTTTCTATTCAAAGTAATCTTATTAAAGAATTTTGCCCTGGCAATACATTTACTAAATTAAACAATATCTCATGGTATAATAATTAAAAAATAAGTAGCTGAAAGCATAGATGTGGTAAAAAAGTTACTTCTTCTTCTTCTGTAACGTACAATTTCTTTGCATTTTTGTTTCTTCTAAAATTAAAATATATTTTCAGGTCACTCTAACAGCAGTCTGTCGCAAGGTGAAACGGCCATTCGTCATGGAGCTTCATTCATTACACATTTATTTAATGCTATGTTACCTGTAAGTTTCATTTGTATGAAATTCATTAATGCTTGTTCAATTGAGTTACTAACATACATTGGTTGACTAGCTGCCAATAGGGCTAGCCTTTTTAGCTGCCACCTCAACTCAGAGCAGTTTTTAAAGACAAGCCAGCACAGTTAAACCAGTGCCAGACCATGGCATTCTCTTTATGTATGTGTCGAGGTGGGGTGTAAAAGGAAATTTTACTGCTCTTTATAGACAATCTCACTTTTAAAGTCTTAAAGACTCGTATAAACCCTTTTTAAAGAAATGGAATTAAAAATATTACTAATATAGTTTTTATTACAAAGACAAGTTTAAATATGCTTTTGCATTAACATGAACCTATGTAGTTGGAGTAACAATCGCATGAAGATAGGGGTCTCTCGAAATATTTTTGAAATTGTAGTGCTAAAAACCAGAAACAAAACTAAAATTTCCAGTGCTGCCACCAAAATAAAAAAAAAAAAAAAAGATCCGTTCAAAATATTTTCATCAGTTTCATACTGATTTTTGAAATAAAAACCATTGAAATAATGATAAAAATCATTTTATTCTTGAAAACTGATAAGCTTGATTACATAAGTTGTAATTTTAATGTATCAGTCTTTTAATTTTTGATGCTGTATTGTCTAATCAACATCTATTTTTTAATTTTCTGAGCATGTAAATTTGAAAAGATTTTTTGCAACCTTTAATATTTCAATACATTTTAGTTTCATCATAGAGATCCAGGATTGGTTGGACTTCTTACAAGCCTAAAACTACCTAAGGACAAAAAAGTATTTTATGGCATCATTGCAGATGGGAAACATACACATCCCGCTACTCTAAGAATAGCATTTCATTCAAATCCTAAGGGTAAGAGTGATTTTTAAAAATGTGGTAGATATACTAGAATTCAATTGCGTTACTCATATTGTCTAAATGTCATGCCCCTCCCCACTGATTTTTTAGCTTAGAAAATAGGAGGCAATCTACTATTTTTCTTATTTTCTGGAACATAAGTGTTGCAGAACTTCAGCTTGATACAGGGATGTTTTGTAACTATGAAACACTTGCTAATTTGTGCTTTCAACATTTTCGTTATTTTTTGTATGTAGTACAAAGTAGACATTTTTATATTTTATTTTTTAATACTTGAATATGTGTAGTTAAACTGGATTAAAAATGTATGTAAAAAGAGCAAAAAAAAAAAAAAAAAAATTGCATCCTTTACCACTTATAGGTCATTTTCAAAACGTGCTGCTATTTGCCCTCAGTGTGTAAAATATATTTTCTACAAAGAGTAAGACTTTGGGAACAATTTTTCTTTTTATGATGCTTTTTGGCATACAGCTTCTAGTGTAGAAGCAATGAAATTAAAAGAATAGTATTTCGTTACTATTTTATTAGCTAAGGAAGCTGAAATACAGCTATTCTAAATGTAAACCTAAAATGTATTACGCAGAATTGCTTCCCAAGAACAAGGTTTCTACTCTTGTATACAGGGTGAGGCAAAAAAAACTCGGACAAAGTTTGTCACGTCCTGACACCAACACTTTTACCGTATACAGCTAATTCTTTTTTTAAAAGATTCTATATGTTTTCCTGTATTAAGGAGTGCCGTGTCGATTTTGTACTCATCACTGTTGTTTCGCTTGCAGAATGGCAGAAAGATGCATAGATGTTTTTTTACTGTTTCGAGCTGGTAAACGTCAATTCCTTTGCTCAAAATTCCTCGACAGGCTATTTTTAATGCAATTAGCCGGTACAAAGAGCTTGGTCATGACTTACGCCGTCCAAGAAGCGGAAGAAAACGGACAGTGAACACATTTTCCAACCGCAAGCTCGTCAAGAAGCGAGTGCAGCAAAATTCGAGGGTCTCCATTCAAAAAACCGCTCATGAGATCGAATCAGCGGCCGATCAGTTCGGCAAATAGCTAAACAAGAACTCAAATTGAAGCCGTGCAAGCTCCAAAAAGTGCAACTTCTCACTGAAGAGAACAAGCACGTGAGGCTTCAAACATGTCGCGAGCTCAAACGTCGGCCTCAGGTGAGCGGTGGAAGCCCATCCTCTTCACAGATGAGAAACTGTTCACTGTCGAACAGGTGCATAGCCGCCAAAACGACAGAATATAGTTCACTGAAGCTCCTGGCACATCGGCCATCGTCAAACACCACCAAAATCCACAATCGGTGATAGTCTGGGGAGGAATTTGTTGGGTCTAAAGACCTTTATTTTTTGTTCCCAGACTCGCAGGGCTATGTATTATTAAAATTATAAGTACAAATTAAAAGTAAAATTAAAGCACGAACCTCTTCTCCCCACGTTTAATCCATCACGCTGGCGCAGCACACTTCAAACCAATCGCGGCCATCTTCCGAATAAAAACATACGAGTTGAGTTGTTTGGATTAGGCTGCTGCATAGTTTTCAAAATTCAGAGTCTGTTGTTTAGTGGAGGAAAATCCAACGGGGCTCGTATGCTAATGAGCAGAGCTGTATGGAAATTACAAGTGACGTCTGCTGACGCACCTACCACTATAAATAGCGGGCACTACCGATGCTCTCGCTCTTCTCTTCGTTTTTCACCTCGTCAACTTTGAGCTTGTGGTGCTCACGACAGTAGCTGCGTAGGCAGCGTTAAGTGTCGGGTGGAGTTAGCCATGCTTGGCTGGAGTTTGGAGTAGTGGATTGTGAATCCACGTTATAGTTTGTAAATTAAATGAGCTCAACTAGTTTTCACTTTTAATAGTCCCCAGCAACAGCTTACCAAGTCCTGGACCATGAAGTAGTGATTAAATTTGGCCAGGTGAAAATTGATAAATTATTTTATTGGTGGCCGGGTTTCATCGTTTAATGAACCCGGGGACGACTGCACTGAAGTCGGAGATAATTCAAGTGTTCGAGTGTCGCCAGCTGACAGATAGTGCCAGCCTGTGAGTTCCGAGCCTGGGGCTCAAGTTGCCTGATTCCCAGGACGTGACATCCAATGCTGGAGATCCTACTTGGTGACATTTTTTTTGATAATATATTATCTTCTGACTTTAACTACAACACTGTGCAGCCCTGTTGAATTGTTGTTTTTTGGACTTTAACTTTAATATGTTTTGGTAATTAATAAATTTAAATATTCTTTGGAAATATTGTTTTTTGACTTGTCTCTTCACGGACACTTTACGGCGCATTTAATTTTCATGGCTTTAACTTAGTTTTGTCTCCTAGAGACTTTAAACTAAATTTAAATTAAACCCAATAGTGGTAATCAAAGCCAACAGTGGTAGCAGAGCGTCAAGTAGCAGAAGCTATTAGGTCAAGTGTCCGTTTTTTTTCGAAGAGCAGGTTTTTTTTATTTCCAAAAATATGGATAGGGATTATCGAATAATTGTAAAGCTAAATACCCAAAATTGGCAATCCTGGTGTCGTAATATGAAAATGATTCTAATAGAAAGAGATCTTTGGGAGAATACCCAGACAAAATTGGGGGAAACGGCAACAGCCGATGAAAAGAAAAAACGGGGCCAGGTAATGGCAATTATCTACCTTAACGTGGAGGAAGATATTAAGCATTTAATCAATGATTTGGATGATCCCCACGAAATTTGGAATGCTTTAAAATTAAATTTTGAACCCCCATCTTTAGCCAGGATTGCTGCATTATGGGAACAATTTTTTTCAACTCGTATAAATGAAGATGAGTCAGTTGGCATGTTTGCCGCAAGGTTAAAAAGTATTCTGCGCCAGCTAGAGGACGCGAATTATAAAATGGATGAAAAACTTAAAGCTTTTCAATTAATTAGAAACCTTGGTCAAAACTTTAGAAGTATTGTTCAGACAATTTACAGGTGGGACGAATCAAAGTTTACTTTTTCAAAAGTTTTGGAAGAACTACTCGCTGAGGAGGGTAGGAATAAATTTTTGGGGGATGAATCTGAGAATTTCACATCGGGGGGAAGTACTTTTTTGACACAAAAGAAACCTAACGTGGAGAGGAGAGGTTCAGGCTTTAAAAATAAAGTCTGTTTTTCGTGTGGCAAAAAAGGCCACATTTCTAATCAGTGTTGGAGCAAAAATAAAAAATGGCACCCCCAAAGAAATAAAAACTCCCAAAAGAAAAATGATATTCCTCAAGCAGCTATGCTCTGTACAATTAATGAAGTAGAGGCCCACAATACTAATGCAAATTTAAGCAACAACGATTTTCTTTTCGATAGTGGAAGCACGTTTCATTTCGCGAAAGATAAAAATTTGTTTTGCGAATTTCAAGAAATTAAAAATACTAAGTTAGAAGTGGCGGTGGGCGGAGCTGAAGGAAAAATTGAGGGAGTAGGAAAAATAAAATTTCAAGTAATATCAGATAATGGCCCAGTAAATATTACTTTGAATAAAGTGTATTTTGCTCAATCACTGAGGAGAAATTTGATCTCAGCGTCAAGTATCGACAGTATGGGTTTCAAACTCAGATGGTACCCAGGCAGAATTTGTGTTTTTAATAAGGATAATGTTAAACTTTTCACTGCTCACCTGGAGGATAGACTTTATTTTGTAAAACCATCATGTTTTTTGTTTGATAAAAATATGCCTCAAGCCAATGTATCTGAAGGAAAAGGTTTAGACTTGGAATTGTGGCATAATAGATTTTGTCATATAAATTGTAATATTATTTTAGAAACTGAAAAACAAAATTGTGTCTATGGCCTACATATAAGTAACAGTAAAGTTAGCAGGTGTGAACCATGCATGCTAGGGAAAAAACGTAGGCGTTCGTTCAAACCCATCCCAGGACCATATACAAAGGCCCCTCTTGAATTGATTAGCATGGATTTAATGGGACCCCTCCCACAGGAAAGTTTTAATGGTAAACGGTACATTTTTTCTTTAATCAATGATTTTTCAAGAAAAGCAACAGTGTTTTTCCTTAGAACCAAGGATGAAGCTTTTGATTATTTTGTACGCTACCAAAGGCGGGTAGAGAGATTCTTGGGGAAGAAAATTTTGGCCGTAAAATCAGATAATGGGGGGGGGGGGGGGGGGGGAATTTGACAATGAAAATTTTAAGAATCATTTCAGGAAAGAAGGGATTAGAATTGAACGAACGAACACGTATACACCAGAACAAAATGGAATGGTAGAAAGATATAATTTAACCTTAGCCAGTGCCATGAGAACCATGCTAAAATCAGCTGGGTTGTCCCAGGAATTTTGGACAGAGGCCGTAATGTGCTTTAACTACGTACGGAATCGTACAGTGCTAAAAGGTAGGGCAAAAACCCCATTTGAGTTGTTCTGCGGGAGAGTTCCTTCTGTTAAACATATCCGTAGATTTGGGTGCGTTGCCATAAGAGGCCTACCCAAGCAAAAGTTGAAAAAATTCGACATGCGTGGGAAAAAGGGCATTATGATGGGATATGCGACTCAAACCAAAGGGTACAGAATCTGGGACGTAGAAGAAAGGCAGATTTTTGAGACCATAGATGTAATTTTTCTCGAAGATGAAAACTGGGGGGCAGAAAAAAATGAAAATTTTCAAAAGAAACAAAAAAGGGGGGAAAATTACTCTTTTGTGAGACCGCTAAGTGAAATAGAGTCCGAAAGGGAAAGTGAAAATATTGGCTCACCAGCCCCTAGTAAAAGAATAGAATGGGTTCGGAAAGCAGTGAAGAGGAAAAAGGAGAATAGGCATGATATATACTATGGTATAAAGGGGGATGATAAGGTAAAATTGAGGTCAGTTCCCGATGCTAAAAAGTATTGTGAAAATAACAACATTCCTTTTGAACCAAATTTTTTCAATTTTTCCACTAAAGACCCAACTTCAGGGGAGGTAGGTGAGATAGTGAGTGAGGATAGCGAGTCAGAAAATCAAAATGAGGTAACTCCAGAGGCAAACCTGACAGAAGTGTTAATTCCTCAGTCTTATAGCCAGTGCATAAAAACCCCAGAAGTCGAGGAATGGAAACAATCCATGGCAGAGGAAATGAAAGTAATAAAACAGAGGGAGGTGTGGGAATTAGTCCCTAAACCTAAAAATAAACCAATCCTCAATAGCCGGTGGGTGTATGATATCAAAAGAAATGACAAGGGGGAGATTGCACGCTTTAAATCAAGACTGGTAGTAATGGGAAATAGACAGGTAGCCAACGAATCCTACACAGAAGTTTTTGCCCCAGTTTTAAATTTTATCTTAATCAGAGTGTTTTTTGCAATTTTTGTCATTTTTCTCGGATGGAACCATTTTCAGTTAGACGTGAAAAACGCGTACCTTTACGCAGACCTAGAGGAAGAAATATATATGAGACAGCCGCAGGGCTTCATTGACCAAGAGAGGGAAAATTGGGTGTGTCATCTTAAGAAATCGTTATATGGGTTACATCAGTCGGGGAGAAACTGGTATGTCGAAATCGACACAGCACTCCAAAAAATGAATTTTGTAAAATTAAAGACAAGTAACTGTGTTTATACCCGTAACAAAGAAATATTTTTATTAATTTATGTAGATGACATCCTAGTTTTTGGAAAAAATGAAAAAATAATTAGGACTGCGGTAGATGATTTGGCCAGGGTATATGATATAAAGGAATTAGGAAAAACTAAAAATTTATTAGGGGTGGAATTCGAAGAAATAGGGGGGAAAATTTTTATACATCAAAATTCTTACATCAAAAAAATCTGTGAGGGTTTTGACTCGTACAAGTACCCATTTTCGACCCTCCCAATTGCAAAAGGCACAATTTTAACTAAGGAAGATTGTCCGAAAACGGAACAAGAAGTCCAAGAAATGGACAGGTTGCCTTTTCGCAACTTATTGGGATGTTTTTCCTATATAGCAGGGAAAACCCGACCAGACATTTCTTACGCGGTTAATGTACTTTCACAATTTCAGGCTAATCCGGGGAAAAAACATTGGGAATGCCTATTAAGACTTTTGGGATATTTAAAATATACAAATTACTATAAATTAAATTTAAGTGCTATAAATGAAATTGAAATTAACGGGTTTTCTGATTCTGACTATGCAGCTAATAGGGATGACAGAACTTCGATGGGGGGAATTATAGTTTATATTGATAAAGTACCGGTTATTTGGAGGACAGCTAAACAAAAAAGTGTCGTTATCTACCATGGAGGCGGAATATATAGCGTTAGGGGAAACGGCAAAAGAAGTAGTATGGCTAAAAAGAATTCTAAAAGAAATATCCAAATTTAAAATACCGGGGTATAAATTCAACAAAACTATAATTAATTGTGATAATATTTCTGCCATCGATTTTTCAAAATCTCCCATAGAAAATAATCGAACTAAGCATGTAGCAGTCAGGTATCATTTTGTCAGAAACTTTGTTAAACAAAATGCATTTGAATTGAAATATGTTAAAAGCGGGGAAAATTCAGCTGACATTTTTACAAAACCATTAACAAAAGTAGCTTTAGAAAGAATGTGCAAAATGATTTTTGGTGACTTTGATAACAAGAAAAGAGATGTCAAGAGTCAAATGAAATGTTGAAAGTTGTTGTAAATATGTTCAAAGTTTTTCTAATGTTTCAAGGTGTTTTTCAACTGTGTTTTTTGAAATTTTTTTTTTTAAATTTTTTTGATGTTTATAAGTGTTTTTTCAAAGTCTTAAGAATTGTGATTCACATGTGTTTTTTCAAAGAAAAAAAACTTGTTGCCCTGAGAGCCTGGGAAGGGGGGAATTGTTGGGTCTAAAGACCTTTATTTTTTGTTCCCAGACTCGCAGGGCTATGTATTATTAAAATTATAAGTACAAATTAAAAGTAAAATTAAAGCACGAACCTCTTCTCCCCACGTTTAATCCATCACGCTGGCGCAGCACACTTCAAACCAATCGCGGCCATCTTCCGAATAAAAACATACGAGTTGAGTTGTTTGGATTAGGCTGCTGCATAGTTTTCAAAATTCAGAGTCTGTTGTTTAGTGGAGGAAAATCCAACGGGGCTCGTATGCTAATGAGCAGAGCTGTATGGAAATTACAAGTGACGTCTGCTGACGCACCTACCACTATAAATAGCGGGCACTACCGATG
The DNA here is from genome assembly GCA_038373865.1 of Uloborus plumipes. NCBI lineage: Eukaryota > Metazoa > Arthropoda > Arachnida > Araneae > Uloboridae > Uloborus > Uloborus plumipes. Next base: position 195,078 of record JAXGGA010000181.1, read on the forward strand.
CTCTCGCTCTTCTCTTCGTTTTTCACCTCGTCAGAGGTGAAAAACGAAGTGAGCACCACAAGCTCAAGTCTTTGAGCTTGTGGTGCTCACGACAGTAGCTGCGTAGGCAGCGTTAAGTGTCGGGTGGAGTTAGCCATGCTTGGCTGGAGTTTGGAGTAGTGGATTGTGAATCCACGTTATAGTTTGTAAATTAAATGAGCTCAACTAGTTTTCACTTTTAATAGTCCCCAGCAACAGCTTACCAAGTCCTGGACCATGAAGTAGTGATTAAATTTGGCCTGGTGAAAATTGATAAATTATTTTATTGGTGGCCGGGTTTCATCGTTTAATGAACCCGGGGACGACTGCACTGAAGTCGGAGATAATTCAAGTGTTCGAGTGTCGCCAGCTGACAGATAGTGCCAGCCTGTGAGTTCCGAGCCTGGGGCTCAAGTTGCCTGATTCCCGGGACGTGACATCCAATGCTGGAGATCCTACTTGGTGACATTTTTTTTGATAATATATTATCTTCTGACTTTAACTACAACACTGTGCAGCCCTGTTGAATTGTTGTTTTTTGGACTTTAACTTTAATATGTTTTGGTAATTAATAAATTTAAATATTCTTTGGAAATATTGTTTTTTGACTTGTCTCTTCACGGACACTTTACGGCGCATTTAATTTTCATGGCTTTAACTTAGTTTTGTCTCCTAGAGACTTTAAACTAAATTTAAATTAAACCCAATAGTGGTAATCAAAGCCAACAGAATTTGCGGTAGCGGCAAGACTCCTCTTGTTTATGTGGATTAAGGGGTCAAAATCAACCAAAAACTGTATCGCCACAACATTCTTTAGGAAATCATACTTCTGTAGGCGCAGCAGCACCCTGGTGATGAAGATTAGATGTTCCAGAAGGACTCAGCGCCGGTTCACAAGACAAAAACGAATCAGGACTTGGGCCAGACTCATTTTTCAGACTTCATCTCCTCTACGGAATGGCCCTCTACTCGCCTGATATGAATCCCATGGATTACAGTGTGTGGTCCATTTTGGAGGCCAGGGCCTGTGCTAAGCCCCACAAAAGCTTGGAGTCGCTGAAGCAGTCTCTTCTTTGAGAATGAGACTGATTGTTGCTGGAAGAGCTGCGGCCCATCGCTGAAAATTTCAAGTTACGTTTGGATCTATGTATCACCGCTGGAAGAAGCCACTTCGAAACCGGCTGAGTATATTATTGTAGGAAGTCTATGTTAACATTATTAATTGTTGTTTTGCTAAATTTCTTTTATTTAATAAAATTATCGCAATAAATCTTTGTCGGGGTTTTTCTGCCGCACCCTGTATTTAAAATTGTGAATTTTACTTTTAAGTTATATTCTTAAAATATTTTAATAAACAGTTAAATAGTACATAAGACTTTTACCAAATTACACAACAATTCAGAAATTGATGTGTTATGGTATATTATTTGTTACTTTTTAAACAAGAAATTTGAAATTTGGAAATTGCAACGCTTGTTTCCAGTGAATCAAGGTTAGAGAACAAAAACAGCAGTCATTTTAAACTTAAAGTATTTGACTGAAGAAGCAGAAGTCTGGTATTTTCATTGCATGCCTAGGTAAAGCAGAGGAAAGAGCATGATTTAATATGGGAAGGATGTGCAGTTCCACCTCTTCCACAGTATGGGTCTTTTGTGATATAGATACAGTCAAACCTGTCTATCTCGAATTTCACGGGACAGAAGAAAAATTTGAGATACAGAGGTTTTGATAAAATTTACAAAAATAAGCAATTGGAACAAAGTTAAATATTTAATACATTGTTTTGCATTGATATTGTTGAATATTTTACTATACGACACGTTGTGAGTACACGTTTTACTAGTTGTGATGACTATATCGGTACCAAGTTTATGCATACCTTTAAGTATGAACATAGTCTTTGAATGATTGTGCTGAAGATGATTTTTGTCTTCAAGTTATACCATTGATAAAGGTGGCTGGAGATAAAATTAAAAAATGAGAGTCGTCAAAATTCGAGATATAGAGGTTTTCGGGAAAAATCATGAGATAAACATGAGAAAAAACATTAAATTTGTGCTGTAAAAGCAGGGAAATTGAAAAATTTCGACATAGAGAGGTTTTCGAGATAAGCAGGTTCGAGATAAACAAGTTCGACTGTATTACTATGTTTTCAACCATTTTATGAAAAATTGGAAGACATGCACATCTTTCATCATGTTTAGTTTTGTTCTTCTTGGTTTTGCCTAGGCATGTTTGAAATTTTTTACTTTTTTACACCCAAATTATTTAATGTTTTGCTTTGACATGGTATATGTTCTTTGCCCCCAACCTGGAAAATTTGAAATAAAGGGTCTGGACAGGTCTTATAGTTTTAGCTATTTATTTTGACTGCTTCAAAAATTTATTCTTTTAATTCACAGGTTTAGTATTAGTAACTGATGCTATGTCTGCTATGGGCCTGAAATCTGGTTTATACTGCATTGGGGAACAGAAAGTAGAGGTCACAAATGATCGTGCAGTAGTTTATGGGACTAATACTTTAAGTGGAAGGTAGTGTATTTCTTTTTAAAAAAATAATTGTAAATGCTTTTGAATTCTTTTTCCTTAGATAAAAATATTGAAAGTATTAAGACAAAAGGTACAATACCTACCGCCATTAAAATTAGCGTTTAGTGAAATCAGTCATTATTCTGAGATTAAAAGATATTCAATTTAAATCTCTAGTTTTGGATTTTCCCCTCATCATATTATTGAGTCACACATTTTTATTAGTTTTTTTGTGTTATATTTTAAATGTAGCTCTTATGTTCTATATTAAATGCCACCCTCTAATAGGTAGAATTTGCAGGGATGAGACATTAAAAAAAAAAATGTGCACAAATTGCAATTGATTCTACTTAGAGGTAATTTATTTTTGGGTTTTTTAGTCTTTATAAGTTCGTGACTTCTTTTTAAAGAAGTGTGTAGAAACCCTGTGTCTGACTCTTGTACACTAAAGAAAAAATGTGCTTATTAAGAATTGGAAAAAAAGAAGCTTGGGTTAAAGAAACCAAAGATTATCAATTTTATCAAACTCTTAACCCTAATGGTGATTGAATTATTTTATCTATCACACTTCATGAAAAATAAAAAAAAAACCCCGTTCTCTTTATCAAGTACCTTATGATTATTCTATATTTGTGCATCTTTAACGTTGGATTAAAACTTCACACCTTATAAGTAATTGATATTATATAAATTAAAAAAAATATACATTTGAGCCTTGATAACTCAAAGTCGTATAACTCGAATATTCCTTTATCTCGAAGTTTTCATTATGTCCCCAGACTTTTGAGAAGGCTGTGGGAACTTTTAGTCGGTCTCTAGGGACTTTGAGTTATCAAGATTTGACTGTACTGTAAAATCCTGAAAATACCCCCTCCCCTATTTTCAAAACTAAACTGATAAATTTCAGGTGGGGGGGGGGGGTTATAATCGAGATTTTTTATACAGTATATTCAGGATAAGAGAAATTTCACTTTTTTCCAAAAAAGGGGAGGGGGTTATAATCGATGGGGGGGGGGGGGGTGTTACTTTCGGGATTTTACGGTATATATAAAAACAGCAGATTTGTTTTCAGTTTTTTAATAAATAATTGGATTATTTAGCGGACAATTTATTTTTTATAGTAGGCTCTTCTAAAACTAAAATAAAATCATTCTGATTCTTGTTGTTCTCAATTTTAGAAGTTAATTTATGAAAAGTCTTGACTGCAAGTTTTAGCTTGACAACTTGTTTTATTATCATTATAATTGGTTATCAATCCAATTTGTGCCAATACCCTTCCTTTGAAGATTTTCTTAAAAGGATTTCTGATTCTAATTGACTGTTGATCTCCAGTTCCCTTTAACTGCTGAAAAAGCTTACTCGACTTAAGCAATCAGTTTGAGCTGCAGTCTGCCACATTTTAACTTTCAGTGAGTTAAAATTGCAGTAATTTTTTCCCCTTTGTCTATATCTAAAATGTGGAAAAAAAGTATTTGATTCAGAAAAAGTTTCACATTTTGACCCTTTAAATGGTACTGAACTCATTTTGGCAATTTTTAGAAAGGTTTTTCTGAATGTATGAACAATTCTTGCGCTAATCTGGCTGCCATAATTGTCTAGTTATAAATGCTACAAAGACTTGCACGCACACCTTTGTAGGTGAGGCAATGCATAAGTACCGAGAGTTCATATCAAATAGACAGAACTTTGCTTCATGATGGCCTGAAAATACTAGCTAAATTGTCAGCCTTTGTTCATTGTAAATAACTGTCCAAATTATTTTATTTATTTAAAAACATTTTTGAGTACCAAAGTTAAATATTTTTTTATAGTTCAACCTGTTATGCTGCATCATTCAGTACAAATGTTTTTTTTGAATGTAAATAACTTAAAGTTCATAACAGAGTAATTTTTAAATTCACAAAAATATAAGTACATAAGGTTGTGTTGTTGGCCATATTATTTTTTTTTTAAATATAGAATCCATGTGAGTACATGGCATCAGATGTGTTAATGTTTTAAGAGTCTTTATTTTTAAGAATCAGGCAGTCAAAAAACTTGACGTTTTTGATTTTGTTGAAAATTTTAGAATATATTCTTTATTTAAAATTATTAAACACTTGTTTTTTTATTTTTGCAAAAATATTTTTTTCTTTCCGTTTTGGGAGGTCAAAGTTGGACTTTGCTCTTTTCTTCATTAAAAACATGCCAACTTAGATAAGCCAATACGTTTTGCTTTAGGACTGAACCGTGGAAATGACAATTATTTTGTGTTCTACTATATCACCACTAACTGTAAGTACATAAATATTCGTGGACGACTCTTGGCGCAAAGGTCAAATGTCACTCAAAGTTATACGAAAAATAGTTTTTTAATGCAACTTTGACCGACCAAATCTTCTTGTGGCAACAGTGAATCACTGAAGTGTGTGTATCAGTAAATACCCACTAAAGACTAGTATCCAAAACCATAAAGATATGTGTGGTTGATATTTTGCACATTGAAATATTTGACTCTGAAATTGCAGAAATCGCAAAATTACATGACTTTGAGGGTTTCTTCTGGCACCATGAGTGACCAGCAGGGACGTAACTAGAGGGGGGCAGACGGGGCTCATGCCCCGGGCGCCATATTTTAGGGGCGCTGAACTGGTTAAGTAACTGCATAATTTTCTTTTTATTATTTAAGAAAAAAAAGGACAAATTTCCATAAAAGCCAGCTCTCCCTAAAAAAAAAAGTATTTCATATTATCTGAGAATCACCTCGATATTCAGGGGTGTGAAGAGGAAAAACTTGCCCCTTTGGCTTTGAAAAAGTATTGTATGTATTTAGCTGTGCTTTTTTTCCATGTTCTATATAATATACGTTGATACCATTATATGACAGTCCAGACATTGGCGTTATCTTTTTTTCGACAAATATTATTATTTTTAATGGGGGGGGGGGGGGCGCCGGAGCGAAGTTTTGCCCCTGTTCGAAAATGGCCTAGTTACGTCCTTGGTGACCAGATATAAAAGTAGCTGGAGTAAAAGCCTTTCTTGTCCCAGAAACACAAGCAGTTAACAGACCTATGGCTACTCTATCAGTTTTTGCATAATTTGGCTCTAAACTTTGCAAAATGAGTGTTTTTCGACGTTAGAGAAAAAAAAAGGCCAATTGCCTTTTCTTAAAATATGTATTGCTATTATTTGTAGCACTATTATATCCCAATTTCCTAACTAACTGAAATAGCATCTAAAGATGGTTATACAGTCGAAACCAAATTGAGAATGAATTCCCAAAAATACTCAGTATACGGCAAAAACTATTTATTTATTCGTCTAAGCGGCGCACAGTGGAGTATTTGAGTGAAAATCCTGGCCAAAAGTCGAAAATGTAAAGTATGGTCAATCTCACTTTTCTATTCGTTTTCGGACAACTGATAAGACACTACGTCATAATCTACAACATAAAACCCCTTCCACTGTGATTAAGACCCATACGAATGCTTCAAACTCAGTCGATGTGGAATCTGCGCTGCTGTTTTCCTGGAAGCTTCGTTTGTTGCTCACATTCAATGCGCTGTATTCGGTGGCTTATTTCGAAATTATAGAATAACACTAATGAATATGGAAGACGAAGGTATGTACTTTAATATGATGTGCAATCCATGTAGAATTTGCTTCGGGAAATATTTTTTTAATAGTGTTTTACACAACTTTAAAAAAATCGCTCTTTTCAGTAAAATTTTTAAAAAGAAAGGTTTTTGTATGGGTTCCGGGCATTTCCGGACGCAAGTTCGGGTATCAAAATTAAGCTTAAGGTTCCCTTAAAACGTATTTGAAAAAAAAAGTTGCCCCTTTTTGCCCCATTTTGCTTAAAATAGGTTTAAACTGAATTAAGTAAATTTACGTTTTTTCATTTGGATTTGTACATGTTCGTTTTTTTTTCAGGATCTTCTACGAATTAAATAGAAATCACAAACAAATCATTGTATGAGATAATTAAAAAATGTCCTTTTTAATTAAAAAAATTTTTTCTTCTTGTGCATGGAAAACTTAGTATTTTAACGATTATAACCGATGGATTAAGTACTAGAATTCAGAAAAGAAAAAAAAAAAGGTTCAAATTTGTTTTGCACAGAACACTGGGCTATGTAAAAAGCATTTTTTTCTCTCATAAACAAGTATTAATTACAGTGCATTCTTTCATAAACAAGTATTAATTACAGTGCATTCTTTCAAATGACAAGAAGTACATCGTATAAAATGCGCTTTCTTATTCCATTTTTGCTCCAAACTAGATTTTGGCAAGTAGCCAGCTGCTCCGGCAAGAACGTTCCAGAGCGAAAATCGGTAAAAATCTTTTTTTCACCTCTCTATAAAAAAATTCATTAAAAATCAATGGAGCAAGCTAACTTCACCGTTTTTGCTTTAAATGAAGGTGAAATGTTTATATTGTATTCTTGAAAAGTTTCAGAGCAATAACACCATGAGATTCTCGGATGCATGAATTTTAATTTACGTTGATTGATAAATTAAAAAACGTCGAAAAAGTGACCTTTCTTTGGAAATTCCTGGAAAATCGGAAAATTACGTTAAAACTTCAAACAATTTAGAATTTTAAAGACATTGATTTGCTCTAAATGGTGATGCATTGTTTTTCTTCCTACGTTTACTAGAAACCTTTTTACGGTCGTAAACTCGTAAAAGTCTAAAACATGGATAAAACATTAAATAACTTTTTTTCTAAATTAAATTTTTAAAACCGAGCTTCAGGTTACAACATCTGACCTTTCAGAGAGCTTGTGTACCAAGTTTCATAGCTGTAAGCTGGATAGCTTCGCTGTACAGCGCACAAACGCACAGAAGGGTATCCCTTCAGAAGAGCGAAAATTCCGAAATAGTTTTGGCCAGGATTTTCAGTCAAATACTCCACTGTGCGGCGTTTTTTGTTACATCTCTTTATTCCGTTCAACTCCACCATGGTAAGCAATTTATGTATTTCTTGTCGTTCTAGTTGCTTTAAAACAGGAAAGCAATGTATCTTAAGTCTGATATAAAGTAATATATACTGTCATATCAAGTTTATAATGCTAAAAGAATATTTTGAAATGGATAATAGACATAATCTAGAAAAAACACTTGCTCAGCTGTGCCCTCTTGCTCGATGTCGTGAATGTCATCCAAAAATTTCCAAGCCTGCACCATGGGCTTTGATGTACCTAAGCTGCTATTTTAATAACTACTTAGACAAAGTATGCTCTTGCTGCACTGGAAAGTTAAAATCATCCTGTAGCAAATCTACCATTTTAACAACTGAACCGAAAAACCTTATAAAGAGTACCAAGAATCTAAATGTGTTTCAAAGTGGTTGTGCTCTTCCCAACAGAAAAAAAACATGTTTCTCCTTTATAAACAAAAGATGTATGTTTATATTTTCCTGAAAGGAGGAGAAACTGGTATGAAATCATCACCAGAAAACACATCCAAAGAAATGAGAAAACAAATGGATCATAATGGGGAAAAAATATTTCAACCTTCTGAGTATATATGACTTCACAAATTAGAAGCCTCTTTAGCAGAATGTCTCTTTTTAAAAACCTTGGTACATTAAAGCCCCCCGGTGCACATCTGGAAATTTTGATGACATTCACGATATCGAGCAAGCGGGCACAGCTAAACAAGTTTTTTTAGATATATCTATTATCCATTTCAAAATATTCTTTTAGCATTATAAACTTGATATGACAGTATATATTACTTTATATCAGACTTAAGATACATTGCTTTCCTGTTTTACAGTAACTAGAACGACAAGAAATACATAAATTACTTACCATGGTGGAGTTGAACGGAATTAAGAGATGTAACAAAAAACGCTGCCTGGACGAATAAATAAATAGTTTTTGCCGTATACTGAGTATTTTTGGGAATTCATTCTCAATATGATTTCGACTGTATAACCATCTTTAGATGCTATTTCAGTTAGTTAGGAAATTGGGATATAATAGTGCTACAAATAATAGCAATACATATTTTAAAAAAAGGTAATTGGCCTTTTTTTCTCTAACGTCGAAAAACACTCATTTTGCAAAGTTTAGAGCCAAATTATGCAAAAACTGATAGAGTAGCCATAGGTTTGTTAACTGCTTGTGTTTCTGGGACAAGAAAGGCTTTTACCCCAGCTACTTTTATATCTGGTCACTCATGGTGCCAGAAGAGACCCTAAAAGTCATGTAATTTTGCGATTTCTGCAATTTCAGAGTCAAATATTTCAATGTGCAAAATATCAACCACATATATCTTTATGGTTTCGGATACTACTCTTTAGTGGGTATTTACTGATACACACACTACAGTGATTCACTGTTGCCACAAGAAGATTTGGTTGGTCAAAGTTGCATTAAAAAACTATTTTTCGTACAACTTTGACCTCTGACCTTTGCGCCAAGAGTCGTCCACAAATATTTATGTACTTACAGTTAGTGGGGATATAGTAGAACACAAAATAATTGTCAGTTTCACGGTTCACTCCTAAAGCAAAAAGTGTTGGCTTATCTAATTTGGCATGTTTTTAATAAAAAAAAGAGCTAAGTCCTACTTTGAACTCCCAAAACGCAATGAAAAAAAATTTTTTTGAAAAAATAAAAAAACACGTGTTTAATAATTTTAAGTAAAGACCATATTCTGAAATGTTCAGCAAAATAAAAAATGTCAAGTCTTTTGACCGCCTGATTCTTAAAAAAACGGCTCAAGTTCAATTTATTTCATAAAATTTAAATAAAGAAAGCGTATTTAAAATGTTTTAATTATTTTAGCATAGCATCAATGGACTTTTGTGTTCGTTTTCTAATGGAATCAACAAGTAAGTGTGTGTTTTAAGTGGATTTTTGAAAATAATTGACTGAAAAGTTAATTTATTAAATGTAATGCAAAAACTTTTAGGTTGTTCACTGGAGCAAGCATTAGAATGTGCTACTCTACATCCAGCACAGGTACTTGGAATAACACATAAGAAAGGCACTTTGGATTTTGGAACAGATGCAGACTTTATACTTCTTGACAACAATACTACTGTCCAAGCAACTTACATCGATGGTTTGTGTGTGTGGGAAAAAGGATCATAGTATAATGCACACATATGTATCTGAATGTTATCCAATTATCAATTTAGACTGATTTTAATAAAGAAATTATACTTGCACAGCATCAAGCCTTATTTTGAAAAATGAGATTATGCATACTTTAATAATGTACCTATTATTAAAAGTGAGAGAAAATGCTGTGACATGAAGAAATGCATTAGTAAACAAGTTTGTATAATTTACAGCATGCATGATGCAGATAAGTTTAAAATTAACATTATATTGTTAGTTTTAGATGAATAATGTTCCAGTGTTTGGTTTCTATTGTTGAAATATTATGAAAATCAACCTTAATTTTAACCAAAAATATTTATTAAATGATAAAAATTTATAATTTATTTCTATAAAGAAATTTATTAATAGTCATTCATTTGTTTCTTGAATAAATATTCCTTAACTTTCTATTTACAGTACTAAAATGTATAACTTTCAAGTTTGAAAAAATCAATGTCTAAGACAAGAAATAATTCAGTGTAAAAAGAAATTTTCTCAAGTTGAAAAAAAAAAGGCATAACATTGCATAAACTTCTCCAACCGATCGTCTCTATTAACCACTTCTTCAAACAACTAAAATTTAATGGAACAGATAACTTTCCTTTTAATTTAATTTTAGCTTGCTTTCCATTGAGCTACCATTCCAGTTGCCCTGCCTCTTGAAACTGCCACATGTTCTTCTAAAAGATAAGGAGGGGAATTGTGTCTTTAGTATCCAATCTGGATACAATCATAAAAGCAGTGCATGGGCTTTATTAGTTTGTATTATAAAGGAGACTATTACAGTCATATTGACACTTTTTGTAAGAGTTCAAGGATACAATGAGTAAACAAAATGTAAGCAAAAAGGTTATATTTTGCTTTGAGTTGCAACCACCTGACTAGTACAATAAGGAATAAAGTTCAACTAGGTAGCAATCGAATGAGCATCTAAAGACAAATTTTTGATGCAAAAATTACTTGCCTTCGTCCGCTAGTTATCAAGATATAAAGTCTGCAGAAATTTCAGATTTTACGAGAAATTGATCTCACAATTTCACTGTGTGCAATCTATAAATTTCATGAAAAAGTACTTCATTATTCACTAAAACTCTCCTAATATGATGGCTTTGCTTTAAAAATGTCGGTAGATTTAAAGACTTCATATTTCAAAAACGGGGACACAAGGGAAAAATGTATGCATCCGAAAGTATGTTTCACCATGTTCTTCTGATTGCTTCTTATTAAAAAAAATTTCATTATTACACTATCCTGTGGTTTCCTAATGAGATGCTTAGCAAAATGGGTACAATATTGACTTAATCTCTAATACAATTTTCAATACTCACACACATAGCGAAGCTTGGCACCCCCCCCCCCCCAAAAAAAACCCCATACGATTCAAACTAATCTTAATTCCCATAAAAATAATAAAGGAAAAATAACAACAATATTGAAATTTTTCTTCACAGTTTCTTCCAGAAAATAGCTTAGTGATCGGGAAGTAATCAAATTGCTTTCCAATTCTTAACCCTACACTGCATGATTTTTTATTTTTCGTAGAAAAAAAATATGTGTTTGTAAATGTAATAAGAAAACATGGAAAAATATTTAAAAAAATTTAACTCTAAATTTTCACCCCTTTCTAATTAAAAATAGTTTCGTTGCCAAATGGCTACACCATGCATTCAACAGATAAAAATGATTGTAAATGATAGTCTTGAAATTAGTTCTTTTTTGTAAAAAAATAGAGGAGTTGAACATTTGGTACACTGTACTCTTGTAATCCTTTACATTTTGACATTTTACATTATTTTTTATATGTACTTGTACTTTCCGATGATCAATTCTGTCAAATCTGATGTCTTTTGGAGGCTCTCTCGCGCAAGCTTTCTTTCTTTTCTCTCTCTCTCTTTTTTTTTTTTTGGTTTGTAACTAGTTCCTCTGTAGCTCATGGTCTCTTTTTAATACGCTTTTATTAATTTCACATGTGGGTTTGTTTGTATGTATGTATGTATGTATGTAACTCTGAATAAAAGATAAAATTTACGTTCTTTGCAAATATAAAAGTAATATATTTAATATTATTTTTAATACTAAAGGCTAAACTGTATTGCATATTGATGTATTATAAGTACACATGTAAACTTAAGTGCGGATATTTAGTAGTTTTGAAAATCAGAGGGAAACCCGTGATGATCACAGCGCATTCCAATGTAAAAGCGTATTTTTTAGTTTTTTTTTTCAAAACTATATTTTAAAATTATTAATGACTTTACTTGTCCGTGTAAGCACAACGTTTGTGCTAACTGAAATCTAAAGTGAACACGTTTTAAAGGCTTTTCCCGATTGATTTTTCGTTTGTTCACTCTGTTGAACATCAACTAAGCATTGATAATTGCGAGGTCTTATAAACGGTAGAACAGCCGAAAGTACCACTTTTGGGTCCGCATGATTATATTATACCTTCCAAAAAGAGAAAGAAGCTAGCGCGAAACATAAACAAAGCACATACTTCATGAATTGTAGAGATGAATCGAAGTGTTCTCTGGATGCTTACTGCATAATGTTGCCAAATGGCTACAGACGTGTATTATGTCCTAGATTTTTTCCAAATAATTATTTTGAAGTAAAACGCATCTTAAACGAAAGATAAATGTTTATTTTATTCATGTTATTTTTTTAAAAGACGAAGAAAAATATTTCATTGTAAAAAATAATTTCAAAACATGGTAGTTTGAGTGATTTTAAAAGCTATCCATTTGGATTCATTTAAGAGCATGTAACAGACCAGTGCTGCCATGCATGGAGGATAAATGGTGATAATTGCTTTAAATATACCCAATACTTGCTTTTTATGCATTGAGTTGCCTTATGACTACATTCTGCTGTTCATAAGGAGAACAAATTGTCCATGTAGCCAATTGGCAACACCATGCAGTGTAGGGTTAAAAATTTGAGTATTACTTCATGATGACCCCAGGTATAATAAGAGGTCAAGAATGGTCTTATGAAAAGGCAAAAAGGATTATGGTTTAGTATCTTAACACTGACACATATTCGAGTCCTTTTCTGAATGCAGTGGCGTAACTAGTCGTTGGTTTCAGGGGGGGGGGTGTTATATTCAGAGTCGTCACGAGGTTAAAAAAAAAACGGCAAGGGGGGGGGGCAGCCCCTTTTATCCACACTTTGTATGTATGTATATGTATATATATATATATTACGAACTTGAAAGTGCAGACTTCTGAAATTCAAAAAACTGGACAGCTTTTTAAAGAGTAACAACCTCTGACACTAGAATTGTGCTGTAGTCTTAAAAAATATTACTGCAGAAAAATGTAAGGAGGGTCCAGGGTTCGCCCCCCGGAAATTTTCATAAATTGTACCTATAAAATCTCCATTCAAGACTATCTTGGTGATGTTAGAGGAGAGGATGTTCGATCTCTTCCTCAGTCATTAAAACACGATTGCAGGCCATTTTCAATAATGTGAAAGAAAATGATAGGATCCAGAAATTCTTCCAAGCGATTTTTTTTTTAAATTTGAGTTCCAAAAAGCAATTTTAGACGAATTTCGATAACAACGGGGGGTTTGGAGGCCTACCCCCGGACATTTCTGACATTTATTTCCTGAAAAAGACGATCCGTAATAGTTGTAGGAAGGGGAGGGGATGGCAATGAAGTCTCTAACACTATGATATTCACAGGAGAATCGTACTTTTTCTATCTTGGATTTTTTATATTTTTTCATCTCATTTATGCATTTTTTGGACTAACGTGTCGGGGGGGGGGGGTGTCCCCAAAATACCCCCATAGTTATGCCACTGTCTGAATGGGTTAAACGAGTTTCTGCCAGGCAGACTGCATCTTGTACAGGTAAAATAGAAACATATATGCCTTATAGAAAGACATGAATTTGTTCAAGAGTATATTTTTTATTATCAAATTATAAAATGAGTACGCAATATCTTAAGTCTCATATGCATCAAACATTCTTTTTGATGCATTAAAAATGTGTAGTATGCCACTATATAAATGTATATACACAGATATAATACTGATAACTAGAAAAATTATGAAATATTGAAAATTCTTTCGAGTTCTTGCAATTTATTAAACTGTAACATATGAAATTATGTGTAAAAATGTACAGAAAAGCAAAGACAAAGTAGTAGTAAAAAAAGTGACACACAATTTCTTTCATTGAAGAACATCCCAATCTATATAAATAAAACAGAGAATATATATACACTTAAGAGTCAAAACATTATGACCACCCCTACATTTTAAAATGAACTCGCTTGGATGACGTTTTAAGCACATGATCAGGTTTAAGTGGTATTTAACTGCTTCTATAGAGTCATTCTTTTAGAAGACATAGAGAGAATCATTCTTTTACTTACATTGTGTGATGGGCAAGGCTGCGGATCTAAGAAACTTTGATAGAGGGAAGACTAATGTGTCGAAGGCTCGGAACAAGCATTTCCGAAACTGCAAGACTCTTGGGTTGTTCGCGATCTGCAGTTGTTAGCACGTGAGCATATCGGTTGGTCCCTAGATGAATGGAAAACCGTGGCCTGGTCCGATGAGTCACGATTTCAGCTGGTAAGAGCCGATGGTAGGGTTCGAGTGTGGCGCAGACCCCACGAAGCCATGGACCCAAACTGTCAGCAAGGCACTGTTCAAGCTGGTGGTGGCTCCGTAATGGTGTGGGCTGTTTTTTCATGGCATGGACTTGGTCCTCTAGTGCGACTGGACCGAACATTGACTGGAAATGCTTATGTGCAGCTACTTGGAGATCACTTGCAGCCATTCATGGACTTCATGTACCCAAACAACGATGGGATTTTTATGGATGACAATGCGCCATGTCACCGGGCCACAACTGTTCGCAATTGGTTTGAAGAAAATTCTGGACAATTCCAACGAATGATTTGGCCACCTAGATCGCCCGACATGAATCCCATTGAGCATTTATGGGACACCATCGAGAGGTCTGTTCGTGCCCAAAATCCTGCCCCATCAACGCTTTCACAATTATGGACGTCTATCGAGACAGCATGGCTCAATATTCCTGCAGAAGACTTCCAACGATTTGTTGAGTCCATGCCACGTCGAGTTGTTGCACTTCGCCGGGCAAAAGGAGGGCCGACACGATATTAAGAGGTATCCCATGACTTTTGTCACTTCAGTGTATATGCCTTATAGAAAGACATGAATTTGTTCAAGAGTATATTTTTTATTATCAAATTATAAAATGAGTACGCAATATCTTAAGTCTCATATGCATCAAACATTCTTTTTGATGCATTAAAAATGTGTAGTATGCCACTATATAAATGTATATACACAGATATAATACTGATAACTAGAAAAATTATGAAATATTGAAAATTCTTTCGAGTTCTTGCAATTTATTAAACTGTAACATATGAAATTATGTGTAAAAATGTACAGAAAAGCAAAGACAAAGTAGTAGTAAAAAAAGTGACACACAATTTCTTTCATTGAAGAACATCCCAATCTATATAAATAAAACAGAGAATATATATACACTTAAGAGTCAAAACATTATGACCACCCCTACATTTTAAAATGAACTCGCTTGGATGACGTTTTAAGCACATGATCAGGTTTAAGTGGTATTTAACTGCTTCTATAGAGTCATTCTTTTAGAAGACATAGAGAGAATCATTCTTTTACTTACATTGTGTGATGGGCAAGGCTGCGGATCTAAGAAACTTTGATAGAGGGAAGACTAATGTGTCGAAGGCTCGGAACAAGCATTTCCGAAACTGCAAGACTCTTGGGTTGTTCGCGATCTGCAGTTGTTAGTACTTATTAGAGACAAGTTCGGGCTCACTTTTGAAGGCCCGAGCCCGAGAATTTTTAATCCGAGCCCGCCCGAGCCCGAGTGATATTGTCTTGTTTTCAGCCCGAACCGGCCCGAGCCCGAGTGTATCAAACATCAATATATATATTTTTAATTTCCACTTGGGATGCACTGCCATATGGTTTATCGTAATAGCAATTGCAAATATATTATAAGTGGGTGCTATCTTTTTGAATTATTATTATTTTAATTTTTTTCCGATGTGCGGAAGCTGAGAAAAGATGTATGGGAGTGGGAGATAAGGTGATAGATGTCATTTCTCTAAAACTCTTCCTGAACAAAGCAATTCTGCCATTAAGAAAAACTGTTCTCACGCTCTTTAAGTACCCAATATTTTATTCCATGAACGTTGTATTTGTATAAAAATTGACTATCTTAATATGAGATCGAGCCCGAGCCCGAAAGCTGCTTGAAGTTAAAGGGCCCGAGTCCGGCTCATCTCTAGTACTTATGCAAAGTGGATGAATGACGGTGAAAACAGCAGTAGACGACATGGTGTTAGATGTTCGCACATAATCAAAGAAAAAGGTCGCCAGAGACTGTCTCGGTTGGTGAAGCAAAACTGATGACATCCCAACACAATTCAGGGTCAAGTGGAATAATATCCGAGCACACTGTTCAGCGGACGGTGTTGGATATGGGGGTACGCAGGAAACGTTCCACCCTTGTGCCTTTGATGACCAAGCGTCATTGCTGATTATGCCTGCTCTGGCACTGAGAACATCGCGACTGGTCCATGGATCAGTGGGGGAGAGTTGCTTGGTCAGATGAATCACGGTTTACCGTTCATTCCGCAAACGGCAGTGTCAGAATACGCCGTCTTTCCGGCGAACAGTTGCTCCCTCAATGTACAGTAGGTCATACACAGGCCGTTGGTGGCGGTATTATGCTTTGGGGGGCGTTCTCTTGGGCATCTCTCAGACCCATGGTTGTGGTAGAGCAGACCATGAATGCTGTAGGGTATCTGAATATCATTGCGGACTAGTTACACCCTTAAATGGCCTCTGTTTTTCCAACTGGAAATGTAATTTTCCAAGAGGGCAACGCCCCATGTCACAAGGCTCAAATTGTGTTGGAGTGGTTCTAGGAACATGCTGCTGAATTCCAATTAATGTCCTGGCCGCCTAACTTACCGGATCTGATTCTGATAGAACACATTTGGGATATCATGGGACGGCAGCTCAGAGCTCAAAGTCCACCAATTCGTAATACCTCGGATTTGCATGACTGTTGCTTAAACATCCGGTGCAATCTGTCTCCGGCCATCTACCAAAGACTTGTAGCACTCATGTTAAGGCGGGTTTCAGCTGTGTTGCGGGCTTATGAGGGAGAAACTTATGATTAAAAGGTGGTCATAATCTTTTGGCTCTTGAGTGTATATGTGTGTACCTTATACAAATCCACAGTTTACATCGGATCTAGACGAAATTTGACAGGGAGATACTTGGGCAGCCGGGAAGGATCATAGGGTGGTTTTTGAGCGGGAAAAAAGTACCGATCCGTTCGAATTTCGAATAAAGGACTTCAAAATGGCTCTATCTAGTGAAATACTTATCGGATCTTCTTGATCTTGGTCTCATTCGAAAGGACGCAAATAATACCTGTCAGGAAAGTTTCCTTCCGAAGGTTTTCAAAACCACTAATCGATATCTCCACCAGGGTTGCCTGATCTTAGAACAGTAAATACGGGACAGGCTTCTAGGGGTGAAGGTGGGGAATATTTTTATCGTGAGGATATTTACTAGTTACATTGTATTTTTAAGGGGTGATCAACAAACATGTTTTAATAGCTTTCTGAAGATTCCTATCAATTTGTATGTTTTTGGGTGAACACTTTTTTAGGAGCTCTGAACTCAAAGAATAAAGCAAATAATAGACGGAACAGTATACAGATCGTCGTTGATATAGGAACAGGTGCTATTTAGTTTTTTACTTGCACTCACGATAAAAGAAATGGTGCAATTGAGCAGTTTTCTTGTTAAATGTGACTACTTAATATGAAACAGTAATACAAGGGAATCAAGGATTTAAACTTGTTTCTTTATGTCACTCCAGCCAATGTTGAAATCTGAATGAGTAAATAATTTAATGTGCCATTAATAAACATGTAGATTTTACAATTGATCAGACATAGAATAAAACGCTAAAAACTAATATTCAATGATTATTAATAAATCAATACTAAATCTTTAAAACCCATATTTGCTATTTGATTTTAGTAGTGAAATAACTCTTTTCAAATTTTTGTATGTCTAAGTTGTTATAAAATATGTAGCAACTTATATTTAATGAATTCATAGTCCCAATAAGTTCTGCTTTAATTAATTAAACCTTTAACTGTTTCTTACGTCAGTCCATTTTAAATTCATATGTGAAAATACTTCTTCAACAAATGAATCAGAGTATCGCAAAGTGTTGTTTGTGGACCCCAGGGGTCCGGGAGCTCATGTCAAGGGATCCGTGGTGCTTTTCTGTAAAAAATTGGAGGACAAATAGCAATATTTAAATTCAAAACGAAAGCACATTTATAAAGAATAAAAAAAGCTCTTCTTTACGTAAATGCAGAGCAAACCCTCCAATAGACTCAATTTTAACACATATTTCCAATCCAAAAATAATAATCCTAATCAAAGCACTACGACGCTGTCAGTTTAGGTTTGCGCCAACCACTGTTAGTAGTTAAAATCCCATTACGTCATACTAATACAATTCATGTGAAAAATGAGCACACTTAAATTAGGTTAGCATTGTTTTGTTCACAAATTTCAAAAGTTCGTTATTATTAGGAAACTTGTTGTAGAAATTAGGTTACATTTTTATTCCTAATTAAGTTTCGAATAGACTTTTACTTCCATAGCTCAAAACAATAATGTTAAGTAATGAAAACTAGGCAAGAGTTCTAAAAAATATACAGAACAATGAATAAATAAATTGGAAGGAAAAAAAATGTGAAACATTATAAAAAAAATAAATAAAAAAACGTGAAAACATTATAAAAAAATAAATAAAAGATTGAAATGTATCAAACCAAGTTTTTTTTTCCTTCGGGGGGGGGGGGGGGGGTCTGCAATGCTAGTAATTTGTAAGAGAGTCTCTGTGGAGATCTGGACTTTATGAGAATCTTTGAATTAGATGGTGGAATAGGAAGACAAAAGGAAACAACTTGAAACGAATTTGGTAACTCGGAGCTTTTCTGAAAAAACGTTTGCTACGTATTGTCGACTCTCATATCTCTTTCTGCAACTAAGCTGTTACGAACTTCCTTTATTCATGAAAACTCATCGTATAGATCATCTACTGATACTTTATTTTTAATATGCGACTGTCTAGTCTGAAAACTGGACCTAATCCATTAAAGCCTCTGGTCTCAAAAGAAAAGGGGATTTTTATCTGTGAAATCAAACAATTTATCTTCTAACTTGCAGCTATTTCAAGAAATTTCTGGTATCCTTTAGTCAGAATATGGGACTTTAGCCATCCCGTATGGAAGCTCCCTGGGACGCGGGACAATTTTTCAAAATACGGGACTGTCCCTTGAAATATGGGAAGTCTGGCAACCCTGATCTCCCACCCTGAAGAAAGATATGTGCTTTTGAAAATTTGGAAATATCCATTTTAAATTGGATTTATAAAAATCATTTGCACGAGCGTGAAAGAAATTAAATAGGGTGAAATAAATTATTAATGAGAAAAAGGTGTTGCCATTTTTTTCTTGAACATAAACATAAAATTCTTGCCTTTGCTTTAGGATTTTCCTGTAAGGGATGGATCAAAATTTTTTTTGGCGATTGAGTAATTTTTCGTACTGCGTTCTAGCAAACTATTGACTTTAATTCAATTGGGACTTTTAGACATGCGTCACTTGACATGACATTTTTCCTTAAAATAGATCCCACGCAGAGCCGGGCCAAGTAGCTAGTAAGAAATACAGTGTGTCCGCGTTCAACCTGCAAGACCTCTACAGATTTCATAGTAACTTTGAAAAAATATTTTAAGACACAAAATTACAATAAGGACAATTTTAACCTTTTTTAAAGTATGCAGTGTACATATATACCAATACATATATAATACTGGATCCTGTATTTTTCTCCATATATCACAATGAAAGGTATGTCATCAGATGTTGTAATCAAGTTGATGGCAGCTTTTTTTTTCTTTATTATTAGAGAAACATTGGCAAAAAAAAAAAAAAAAAAAAAAAGCGAATGGCAGGGCTCCAAACTAATCCTTTTTATTGTTAAGTCCCTTTCAACTTTCTTTTTACATCTGAGTGTTTTCTCCCTTATTCCTTTAAAATTTAAAACCCACACAAAACATTCCAAATATACTAAATAAATGAATACAGTCGAACCTCGTTAAATCGAACAGGCCTAAAACGAATTGCTGCTATGACAAACTGTATTTCCGTCTCCCCTTATGGCTTGTAGTGTATTATTCTTTGGATAACACAATCCGATATTTCCTTGGAGTTTGTTTTAACGAGGCTCGACTATACCTTTGTGATGAAAAGTTAAAATGTATAAAACAATGTTATGAAACAAAAAATTACAAATAGACATGTGTTTTTGGGTTACATGGAGCCCCTTTTCAATGCAAAAGATGTGAGCTTATGGATACAAATCCATTCCGCATAAGCCAATTCTTGAATTTAAAGCTCAACTAAAGCTAGCTAGGGCTTTTTTTCATTAAGTTATCTACAGATTTTGAAGAAAAACAAATATTAAATTAACGGCTGTTGAAAGATACAGATATCTTCAGCAAAAGTACCTGCCCAAATGTCCGCTCTCATCTAGTTATGACTGCTCCCTAGGAGCTGATGTGGCGTTTAATGTGGTAACTTACATACAAATGAGATGAATGTCACCTTTTATTTGGTAGTATTTGGATTATTCAGACCAGTTCAAAAAGCTGTTTTATTATTGAGATTATACGTATACACATGACACAATTACATTCATTCAAGTTCCTGAGAAAATCAAATCTGAACTGCATATTTGGCACAGGTGAAATATAACTGCATTTGTTCTTTGTTTTTTCCAGAAGAAAACTTCAGTTTTTAATAATTGCCGAAGAAACATACATCGGCAAGTATGCATGTTTCCTATGTAAGCAGGTTCAAAAGCTAGAACAAGAGCTGTGCATATTTCAATAGATTTTTAAAATCAATGCAATATATTTTCATAGCTTTAAAACATTTCTAATTTCAAGATTTTCCATTTCTTTCAAAATACTAGCAACAGAATATCGTAACAGATGAAACTGAGATGGCTGGACCTGAAATAATGAACAGCGGTTGTTAAAAAATCAACTTGAAACACTTTATGCAATTTGTTTAAGTAATTACTATAGAAGCTAATTAACTAGAATCATGTCATTAAGAAAAGTGTTGATAAAATCATAAAAAGAAAGAAATGATTCAAGCAAGCAAATTAGAGACATAAAGAAACACAGAACAGTATTTAAAAACTTAATTAAATCATATTTTTTCCAACTATGCCTGCATACTTTTTATGGGATACAAATGTGGAACATTTCTGATAAACAGAATGATGAGGAAAAGATGGAAAATTGGTGCAAGCAGGATTTCAATTAGAATAATTGCTTGCATTGAAGGAGAGTGAGAATTGAGAACTCTAATCAGTGCAGTTTAAAACAACATTTCTTACCCTATTTTGACCTGTGGACTATTCTGCGCAGTGGATAGACATTCTACATAGTGGAATAGTATGTATTAGTAGCTAAATGTTTCATAGCTCAAAAAAACGTCACCAAGAAAAATTATGTAAATTAAACAAAAATTACATAAAAAATACACTAAAGTTGACCAATCAAATTAAGGATTGATTACGCATACATGAGTTAAGCGTGGAAAATTTTTTTGTATTACACCACTAACTACATAGTGTTTGGTTTTAATTCAGACATTTTTCACAAAGGGGCAGCAACTGCCTTTATCCTGGTCACAGTAGGCAGCCGCCTGGTCTTACATTCATTTTTTTTACATTCAAAACTTTTATCTTCTGTGTAGAGTTTACATGTGAATGAAAAAATGGAAATCATTTGGAACTAAGGCCAGACTAATAATTGGACAGCACTCATCGTGAACATCTGTACGTTCTTCTTCAAAGTTTCAACATCATTTTTGTATGCTGCTGTTATACGTGAAAGTTTTCCAGTACAGATTACTACTCTTTTGTTGTTTAATTTCTTTTGCACCACACTTCTTAGCATGCAGGAATCACATGAAAGCATACAGCATGAAGTTCAGATTTGGGGCGAGATTCTACCGTTCAAGGTATGTTTACATGCTTACTATGGCCTCATAACTGACTATTACGACTTGACGATAGAGATGGGCATACATGAGATACTGTGCAACTTATTTGAATTACATATGGGGTTTTAAGTGGGGTCCCCCAAGGATCAGGTTTAGGTCCCCTTTTGTTTATTATTTTTATGAATGTTATTCATGAAAATGTTTCTGGAAACATGAATTGTTTTGCTGATAATGTAAAAATTATGGGGGTTGTAGAAAACGACGAACAAGTAAATAAGCTGTAACAGGATTTGGATCATATTACTAAATGGGCAGACAAGTGGGGTATGGCAGTTAATGTTGGGAAATGTCAAGTGCTACATTTAGGTCATGCAAATAAGCATACAAGCTATTATTTACAGGGTTCAGTCATTAGTAAGGCAGATAATGTTATGGATCTAGGTGTCTTAATAAATCAGGACTTCAAGTTCAGCCAACAGTGCAGCATAGCTAGTAACAAAGCCTATTGGATGCTTGGGTTTATTAGTAGATCTATTTCAAACAAATCTAAAAAGGTTCTTCTGCCTCTTTATAAAAGTTTGGTAAGACCTCATTTGGAGTATGCTGTTCAGTTTTGGTCTCCTTATCTGAAGAAAGATATTAATTTATTGGAAAGGGTACAAAGAAGGACTAAAGTTAGTAAACGGATTTTCTAATTTAGACTATGATTCCAGACTTAGAATGTTTAATATGTATAGTCTGGAGCAAAGAAGAACCAGAGGGGACATGATCAGTTATTTAAATTTATTAAAATGAATGATGTTGCAGGGTTAGATTTTTGCACGGAATGCAGGACAAGGGGTCATTGTTTTAAGATGTTTAAATCTCAGGCTAACCTAGAAATTCGAAAAAATTACTATTTTAGCAGGGTAGTGGGAACTTGGAACAGTTTACTGGAAGAGGCGGTAAGGAGCAATGGAGTAGATAGCTTTAAGAGGACACTTGACCTTCATTGGGGTCTTTAATTTGACTAGGACCAGCCCAGTTGGGCCCAGAGCCTGCTGCTGGTAGTCGCATTTGTATTTGTATATAGAATTTTATAGTTCTAATTGCATGTTATATAAGGTAAAATATTGAGACTTTTAAAGTCTATTTAGTAAAGTTTTGATTATCAGTATTATTTTTATTGAATAAGTGAGTTCAGTTATTCTTAAGTTACCGTTGTTTCTTAATAAATGCTGTTTCTGTTATGTAAACATTATTTGAAGAACAAACTGAATCTGCAGAAAGGCGCTGCTCATGACTTCTTTCCATTGAGAACAACTGATGTCTTTCCTTCTAGAACATATGACGTCATTTGGCACATGCGTTGGTTTGAACCTATCAGGTTGTCTCATTGACTGAAGTTGTATGCAAAGTTGTTTCGAGGTGTAAACACTCGCTGTTTACCTGTTCCTGCACTTGCACAGCCAACATTTCATAGCTGATAAGCTCAATCAACCCCACTGGCTTCTCATTGAGGAGGTTTAGGCTGTTAATGCTTAAGTAATATGTTTAGCTTATACCGTATTTTCCTGTATATAATCCGCAGATTATGTGTTAAAAAAGTTCAAAATTTTGAGGTGCGTATTATACGCTGCTGCTGATAATCTGATAAAAAAATTTCAGATGAAAAGTTTTAATTGAAGTTTTGAAAGTACGTTACTTACGGAAAATACATTAACTTCTCAAAGTCGGGAGGGGGGGGGGGGGGGCAATTGACCCCCCCCTAAATGACGGGCCTGAAACCATGTTCTTCATTGTTTCTTTTCTTTATTTATTTTACTGTAATATGTTCTTATAGCCATTTTAACTTTGTTAATAAATTATTCCTGCTGTATATCCTTTTGTCTTCGATTGTTTGTATAACTTTTTGTAGTACTCTGATAGTATTTTTTTGATTACATTGGTAGGAATTATTTTTCATGTTTAATTATAACTTCTCATCCAACAAATATGCTTACATACAGGTGTATGAAATATACAACATAACTGGTATATACTAGTTGTAGAAATATGGAGTTAGTTTTTTGTGGCTTACATCACTAACATTATTATTTTGAGCTATTGAAGTAATAATCTATTCGAAACTCAATTAGATGTCAAATATGTGTCAAAATAAAGGTTCTGTGGGAAGGGTTAGCTGCGCTCTGTTTGTATGTAAACAAGAACTTTTTATTTCCTATAAATGTGCTTTTGTTTTGGATAAAAATGTTGTTACTCATTCTTCAATTTTTTTTTTAAACGTTTAACAGCATAGTATTGCGAACCCCCTGGCACCAGTTTGAGAACCCCTGCGGGTCTGAAGACCATATCTTCGGAAACTCTGCTGTAAATCATTAAATGTTTGCATTTTACTTCATAATTTTTCAAATATCAATTCATTACATTATGCCCACAGACAATAACATTTTTATATTGATTGAAAAATTACAAATTCTGAAGAACATAAAATCTACTTATTACATATAAATAAAATTGAAAGATATATTTCAAATCTTGAGAGTTTACATCCTCAAAAGCCCTTTGACATCTTGGAGTAACTTATTAGTTTTACAACATCAAACAGAACAATTTGTGTTATCACAAGCAAACATGATTAATTTGCAATAAAGTAGATTTTTTATCTTTTAGTAAATTATTTCTCTCTTCAAAAAGAAACTTTATTCTCAATGTTCTCAATCGAATAAAAAAGTTGATAGAAGAATAAAAATTCAGTTTAAATAATATTTTTTACACACCTCAAAAGTTCTTTTATTTCCATCTGTTAGCTCAAGTTCCATTACTATTGTAGGTTCAAGCACTCGGTTTAATGTACTATAAAATGAAAAGAATATATAATGTTTAAATGTCCATATTTTTATTAAAAAAATAACAAATCTCATTTAACAAACCTTGTAGATATAGCAACATCTATCCTCCATTGAATTCTTTTTAACTTGGGGAAACATGGTGCACTCAGAATTAAATTAGAGAGTATTGAAGACTTCCTAAACATAGAAAGAAAAGATAACAGTTTTCATAAGTTGTTAAATAGATTATGACTAATTGTACTCTTTTAGATTAAGATAAATTAGTTATATACACAAGTGAATCATAACACAATAAATTTTCTCTGAAATCTCCAGAAAAAATGTAATATGGTATTGGAGAAATGTCTTGTGCTTAAAAAATTTATGACTTCATACATAAGCAAATAAATAATAATTAAAAAAAAACATTACCTTGTGCCATATACAATATTGGCTAGGTCATCTATGTAATCACCAGGAATTCTAAGTAACAAAAAATGCTTGTTTTAATTTTTTTTACAGAAAACAACTTAAAATAGGGATATGAACAATTCACAAAATAAAAATACTATTTTTACAAGCATATTCATTAATATAGGGAGTAATATTCAAGCTTTTGAGTGGAAGGGCACATCTCCTTCATTTAGTTTGGAGAGGATACAATTTTTTGGAGGGATAGAAACTAGCATTAATATTTGACTCTTTTTTTCTATTCCTATATGAACTTTATTGAGTATGTTAAAAGCTGCTTACTTTTATTTCACTAAGTTACAGAAAAATTCCAAAAAATTAACAAACATTTAAAATCAAAATCAAGTATAAATTCTGTTTTAGTAGACTAGTATAAAAATTAACATTTCTAGTCATTCCTTCCCACTGAACAAACTTGTAAAGTAATCAAAAATTTAATTTAAAATCATGTCTTAAAATATTCATTTATAATTTAAAGTTTATTGTTAAACACTTTCAAATAGAAAATTCTAATTCTGCTAAGGATGGTAAAATTTTGCACATTTTACTTCATTGGTGCTGTAAAGAAACATAATAAGGTGAACTGGAAAAATTATTTTTATGAAAATAGTAGGTTTTCTTATTGTACAGGTATACAATCTCTATCATTGAAATCAGTACCTACACGCATCTAAGACTCTAAAAATGTATATATATATATATTTAAAAAGAACAAGAAAAACTTTTTAGGTATGGCAAAAAAAAAAGTGTATTTCTGTATTTTCATGAATTGGAGCCACCTGCTTTGACTATTTTCAAGGAGGGGATTATAGAAATTTGTAGCAATTACCCTGCCCTGTATTTTAGAAGTAAAAACTGGCATGTACACAGCAAAGGAACAAACAAAGAACAATCAGAAAACAAGGTTTCTCAAACAGGAATCAGGTCAAAAAACCTACCTTTTTTTTTCAGGTATGAGTATTTGAAAAACCTATTTCTATGAAGTGTTTTTTTTTTTAATGTATTCTATATCAGAAACAAAAATATTATAAAAATAATATTTGTCATGTGTCCAATCAGATTTCCTCCATGTATGTAGACCATTGTCTGATCCCTGCCCAAACCATGATTCCACCATCTTTACATAAGGGTAGAAGTAATTTTGATATGGAAGAAAATTAATTTTAATGATAAAAATAAAAGAAAAGTCTCAAAAACAATAATGATGTTCCTAAGGCATTGCAGGACAACATATTTTAATAATAATAATAATAAAAACATTTCAAACTACTAGTTTCTTTCACTGTAGTATATACAATATATTAAAAGAAACAAAAAAAAAAAAAAAAAAAAAAAAAAACAACAAGAGAAACATTGATACAATGTCTTACCCCATTGAAAGCATCTGTAAATATTTCTGAGAAGCTAGTAAAATCACAAACAGCAGCAGTTTGACTTAATTTTGCGGGGTTACTAATAGATCTATTTCAAATAAACCTAAGAAGATTCTCCTGCCTTTATATAGAAGTTTGGTAAGACCTCATTTGGAGTATGCTGTTCAGTTTGTCTCCTTATCTTAAGAAAGATATTAATTTATTGGAAAGGGTATACAAAGGAGGGCTACAAGGGTAGGGAATAGATTTTCTAATCTTCTGGGTGACTGTTTCTTAGATCAAGTTGTTTCTGGGGGAACACGGCAGGATGCTGTTTTGGATCTAGTTTTCTGCAATGTTGAAGGTTCTGTTCAGGCATTATGTGTAGGGGAGCATATTGGGGATAGTGACCACAACAGTATTAGGTTTGGGATTAAGTTTGATATGCACAAAGACAAAAATTTTAGGATTGTGCCTAATTTCAGAAATACTGATTTTGTCGCACTCAGGCAGAGTTTGAAAACTGTTTTTTCATCAGGTTTGGACAATAGCGAGGTAAATCTGCAGTGGACTGAGTTTAAGGAAAAACTAGCAAAAACAGTTGGGGATTATGTTCCTTTTAGGAGAAAAGGGGTAAACACAAAAATTTGGCCCATGTGGTTCACTAGTGAAACTAAGGATACTCTAAACCGTAAGCAAGCTGCTTTTCGTCGATTAAAAGAAACTGGTCACAGCACAGATAGGCTACAGTATTGTGAGGCTAGGCGTAGTTTTAAGTATTTGGTACGGTTTCAGAAAAGAGAATTGGAACAAAAGCTTGCAGATAATATTGACAGGAACCCAAAGGGGTTTTTTGCTTATGCAAATTCTGGGAAAGTTCGAAATAGTCAAATTGGGCCACTGGTTGATGAGCATGGAAATTTAATTCAGAATGATGGGGATATTGCTAATGTTCTAAATGACTTTTTTTCCAGTGTTTTTAACGATAACTGTATCTCAACAGTTGACACAAGTAAGACACAAGCTACTCTACAGCTTGAGGATTTTGTTTTTTCTAGGGAGGACGTTTTACTTCATTTGAAAAAAATTAAAACAACTAAAGCTCCGGGACCAGATAATATTTACCCAAAAATTCTAGTTGAATGTGCTGAGGAATTAGTAGATACTATTGTAAAAATTTTCAATGCTTCGTATAACTCAGGGACAGTGCCAGAGGACTGGAAATTGGCTAACATTACGCCACTCTTCAAGAAAGGGTCTAGAGGTAATGCAGGAAATTATAGACCTGTCAGTCTTACTTCAGTGGTTTGCAAAATTTTTGAAACTTTATTAAAAATTAAGATTATGGATTTCTTAGAAAATAATAGTCTGTTGACTAGTTTGCAGTATGGTTTCAGGAAAGGTAAATCGTGTGCTACTAATTTATTACATTTTTATGACAAGGTCACCATGGCTTTAGATAACAAAAAGTGTGTAGATATTGTTTACATTGATTTTCAAAAAGCTTTCGATAAGGTACCGCATGTTGCACTACTCAGTAAATTAGCTGATATAGGAATTGGAGGTAAAATTTTAGTTTGGGTTAGGAATTGGCTGACAGGAAGGAAACAAAGAGTAGTTGTAAGGGGTAATCATTCTAAATGGAGTGAGGTTTTAAGTGGGGTTCCCCAAGGATCAGTTTTAGGTCCACTTTTGTTTATTATTTTTATGAATGATATTCATGAAAATGTTTCTGGAAACATGAATTGTTTTGCTGATGATGTCAAAGTTATGGGGGTTGTAGAAAATGATGAACAAGTAAATCAGCTGCAAGAGGATTTGGATCATATTACTAAGTGGGCAGACAAGTGGGGCATGGCAGTAAATGTTGGGAAATGTCAAGTGCTGCATTTAGGTCATGGGAATAAGCATACAAGCTATTATTTACAGAGTTCAGTCATTAGTAAGGCAGAAAATGTTATGGATCTAGGTGTCTTAATAAATCAAGACTTCAAGTTTAGTCAACAGTGCAGCATAGCTAGTAACAAAGCCAATAGGATGCTTGGGTTTATAAATAGATCTATTTCAAACAAATCTAAGAAGGTTCTTCTGCCTTTATATAGAAGTTTGGTAAGACCTCATTTAGAGTATGCTGTTCAGTTTTGGTCTCCATATCTTAAGAAAGATATTAATTTATTGGAAAGGGTACAAAGGAGGGCTACAAAGTTAGTGAAAGGACTTTCTAATTTAGACTATGATTCCAGACTTAGAATGCTTAATATGTATAGTCTTGAGCAAAGGAGAACCAGAGGGGACATGATTCAGTTGTTTAAATTTATCAAAATGAAAGATGTTATAGGGTTAAATTTTTGCACGGAAAGCAGGACAAGGGGTCATTGTTATAAGCTGTTTAAATCTCAGGCTAACCTGGAAATTCGGAAAAATTACTATTTTAGCAGAGTAGTGGGAACTTGGAATAGTTTACCGGAAGAGGCGGTGAGGAGCAAGGGAGTAGATAGTTTTAAGCCGGCCATTGATCTTCATTGGGATCTATAATTTGACTAGGACCAGCCCAGTTGGGCCCAGAGCCTGTTGCTGGTCGTCACATTTGTATTTGTATTTGTATTTGTATTTGTATTTGTATTTAATTTAGACTATGATTCCAGACTTAGAATGCTTAATATGTATAGTCTTGAGCAAAAGAGAATTAGAGGGGACATAATTTAGTTGTTTAAATTTATCAAAATGAAAGATGTTACGGGGTTGGATTTTTGCATGAAAAGAGGAACAAGAGGGTCATTCTTTTGAGTTGTTTAAACCTCCGGCTAACCTGGAAATTTGGAGAAAATACTATTTTAGCAGGGTAGAGGGAACTTCGAACAGTTTACTGGAAGAGGCAGTTAGGAGTAATGGAGTAGGTAGCTTTAACAGGCCCATTGATCTTCATTAGGGTTTATAATTTGACTAGGACCAGCCTAGTTGGACCCAAAGTCTGTTGCTGGTTGTCCCATTTGTATTGTATTGTATTATTCCTCAAAGGTTTTTTTGTGGGAATGCCCTAACTTCCCCAATAATTTGTTAAACTTCACAAGTAAGTCATCATTTTGAAAGATATTTTTCACTACTTTTGGAGAATATTAAGCAGACACATACATAGGCGTAACGTGACCTTAACTTTTTTTTTTTTGGGGGGGGGGGGGGGACAGACCTTGAAGTTTAGGAGTGCAGACTGAGCCTCCCCCCTCCTCCTATTTTTCACTAGGCAATCTCAAATGGAGGGGGTCTGGGGGTTCTCTCCCGGGAGAAATTTTGAAAAAAAGTTATAAAATTCTACATTTTGAACCCTTTTACGAAGTAATCGTGTTTATAATAATATAAAGAAAGAAGAGGCAAACAGAACCTCTTTAAAAGTTATATATTTGATAAAAAGGGCTTTTCGTTCAACAAAATAAAAATAAAGTAAAATAAAATAAGTTTTTAAAAAAACATCAGAAAAATTAGTTAAAATAAATATGTTTGCTCAGCTTTGTGAATTATCTTTCAGATATAAGTCATAACAAACTGACAAAATTTTACAAGATTCAAAAGTAAGCTTCGAAAAACCACCCAAAAATAATTATAAGTAAAAGCATAGGTATTCTTAAGTTTATCGTAGAATTTAAGTAAAATGGAAATCAAGTATGAGACAATTATATATTCAGATTACCTATACAAACAACGTAATGTAAAATAGATTTCAGACAAAAATACCTGATTTGTTTGTTATATTAAGCACTATATGATTTTTTTTTTTGTAATTTTCCTGCATTTTGCATGTAATTTCTTTTTTATATGATTATGACAAATGCTCGAAAGAGATATTTAGAAAGTTAAAATTTTGATTTACAAAGTAAGATAATTGACTATGCTGAAATCATACTTAAAAATAATAATTTACATTTTGGATAACCTGACACTAAGATACAGTCGCGTAATTGTTCTGCATTTCTTCTCTCTCTCTCTATCTCTTAAAATGAGCCAGGATTTTTTGTAAACAGTATTTTCAAGTTAAAACATGGGGAAGGTCAAGATAAAATATTGTGCAGCCAGGAGAGGGGACGGAGGGCGAGACCTTGCATTTAATATTAATAGCAATCTCTTAGGAACTGTTTTGACCAAAAAAAAAAAAAAAAACCCTTCCAGATGTTAATTCTGGCTGTGCTTGAGGATAACCATAAACGGAAATACAATCTTTCTGATGATTTTTGTTCTAGTTTTGGGAAAAAAATCAAGAAACAGAACATTGAAATTTTTAACAGAGGGCCTGTATTCTCCCATGCCCTCTCTCCCTCAGACACATGGGTATAATCTGTAGATAAAATAAATGAAAATAATTATAAACGATATTCTCACTATGATTTTCATTCAGATTTTAGAAATCTTAAGGTTTCCAAGATAAAGTGTCCAGCAGGTTGGGGGGACACGTGCCCCCAGGAGGCCAGTGTATTTTTTGATAAAATCATTTGGAGAAAAAAATAAAAAAAATAACTGCTCAAATGCTTCTTTTTTGGAAATAGTAAAAACAAAAAAGAAAGAAAAGAATTAAATTTTGACAAAATATTACGTTATTTTATTATTTTTTGCACACCTCTTGTTTTTTGGAAAATATTTAGATTTAAGTGGCTGCATTTTCCTTCCTTTAGCTTCTTTTCTTTCTTAAGCAATTTTGAGAGCACAGTGTTTACTTGAATATTTTTCCGTATTTAATAAATAAAATAAAATAAATAAATAAAATTAAACAAATAAATACAAAAATAAATAAAATGAATTTGTATTTTGACATGTCTAATTCATATTATGTTTTTCGCAATGACGAATTGTGACAGGTGTGTGTGAGTTGCCATGTGGCCATGTGGGTGTTCCTTCACCACCATGTGTTGCATGAGGCCCCAGTAGGGGCTGGTGAGCATGTCTAGGTTGGTGGAACACCGGGACACGAGACTGTGGCAGACTGCCAATCTGAAAGAGGGACTACAGGACATTTGATGTCTCAAAAGAAAATATATAGCAATTTGTCATTGCTCAAAAAGAAAAAAAAATCCATTTTTTTGAAGTGATGTGAATTAACAAGAACAAAATATTTGATATTCTAATTCCAGGCACATATGAAATTCATACTTTAATGTTTAACCATTAAAGGGAAAGCAAATGAAAAACATTTACATTTCATTAACAAAAACATTGAGCCACAATGTGGGTATTTTAAAATCCACTTTTGAAAAAGGATAAAAAGAATTCTTACTTAAGCTCAAGAAGATCCTCTCGAAATATCTATAAAGAAAAATGGAAAAGTAAACACCCTGGTGGATAAGAAAAATTCAATATCATAAAGAAACTAATTTATAGGAACAAATTTGAGACAAAGATTTTGCTAAAGAGATATATTTATTTAAAATTTCAAGATTGTAGGCCAAGATATGCAAAAAGAATATTTTCGAATGTGAAATGCTCGTACAGTGGACTCCAGATACAACGTGATTTAATTTGTGTGAAATGGCTATATCGAGTTTTTCATGAGCAACGATTTCTAGAGCAAACACCAATTCTTCACTTGCAACACGAAAATTTTTGGAATTGAATCTCAGGGACTAAGTAAGTTATTGGCTAATAAAAATTGATTTTGTGAATGTTGTTAATGGACTTTTATCTATTTAGCATCACTGAAAACAAGTAGTGATGTGGATCGGGTAAACACCCAGGGAGCAGGTTTCATATTTTTTGGGTATTTTGATAAAAATTGAAAAGTTGAATGGGTGATAAATTTTTATTCAAGTATTAAATAATAGTTAAAATTGATATATATATATATATATATATATATATATATATATATATATATATATATATATATATATATATATATATATTATACATAGTTTAAAAGTTTTACTGAAAGATTTGAAGAAATAATTAATACATTAATCATGAATCAAAGAATTTTTTTTGCCAACGTGATGGCTGGAAAAATGTAAGATGATGGTCAAAAATAAATTTCATGATTGAAAAAAAAAAAAAAAAACTATGCATTTCTAGAAAGGAAATGACTAACAAATCCTCTGTTTGTCCACCAGCTGGGAGTGTTCATTCACTGGATAGGTTGACCCCTCTTTTTCCTTTCACACCCCCTAAAAAAAAAAGCCTGACACCGAACCTCCCAAATTTTCATTTTTTGAAGAATAATTATTTATCAATAAAATCTTTTTTTGGTTATGTGCTACATGCTAGCTTGGCAAAAAGTAAAATTTAGCAGATGGCTTTAAAAACAATTCAATGAGTTTAATGAAGCAATGAGTTTTCAAAAATTAGTACGTCTGTTGCCGTTTACTGCTCGTCCTACACGACTACACAAAAAAATAAATAAGCGTTTACGAGTGGAGAAGGTCTTAGATTAAAAACAGATAATTTATGTAGTTTAGCAATTCAGACAAGTAGTTCAGACAATTTCAAGTTTAAGTCTTAAGTATATGAATCTGATTCAGGATATTGCTTAATCTGACTTAAGATTTAAAAGCAATTGTAAGGATGGTTGTGCTTGGGAATTTTTACTTTATACAGTTTCTGATTTAGTTTATTTTTCAACTACACTACTCAATACCTTAATTGTATTCCGCTCAAAAATAGTTATTTCCGAAGTATTTTGCCACATTAAATAGTTTAAATCATCATAAAAAATTGAAACTAGCTCTTGTTTTCAAGATACAGAGCAAATAATGTGATGAAATCTCACTAATGTTCAATTTCTACCGGTAGAAAGAAGCGGCTCCTAGGGAACTAAATTTTTAAACTTCGACCCCAGGTTGCGACAGAAAATATCACCACATAACACATCGCGGGATTTCAATAAATTCAAATTCCTGGGCGAGAAATGCCAAAAATCAGTCTATAACAGATCCAACCATTGTTGTGTCCACCCATGCTCATTCTGTCGGGTATTATGAAAAACTTGGCTCTCCTCCAACTTACCCCTCTCTTGGCGATTTTTGGAATTTAGATGCATGTTATGAATGAAAAAATTTGCCAATGGTAACTTTGATACAATGATGACGTTATATCATGATTTGGGATGAGATATGGTACTGGCAACCCTAAAACCACGTAATTTTCACTTGTTTGTGATGTGGGACGAGAAATTCGAAGTTCAGAGTGTTCCTTATTATTTTTTTCCGCACTGCATTCGAAGAAAAAACATATTACTGTTTTCTTAAAAATTATTTTGATTAGTGTGTGTCAGTATTGGCACCTAAGAAAATGTGAGTGTTAAGTGAATGGGGGGTGTTAACGACTGTTAGAAAGCGCGCCATTTTTTTGAGTGCTGGATTAGCAGTATTTTCGCTGTTTGTTGTAGGAAGTGAAATCTTTGTGCTTTGGAAATACAGAGATAAACTATTTAGTGTTGTGTGTACGAACAGTACGATATTAACTGCTTGCTCAGTATGAGTCCTAATTAGCAGTTGTCAGCTGAGCTAATATTTAGAAAAGTGCCAATTTGAGTCCCAAGGGAATTTTCACTAATATTTCAATAACTAGTTAAAAAAATAATTTTCCCCAGAAAGAAGACAAGGTTCTGCTTTCATTTCATCTAATAACATCAGAAAAAAAAATTTTTTTCTTCAGAAAATATTGTTTTTATACATCAAAAATCAGATCGGTAACGTGTCCCAACTAGCAAAGCTTAGCATGCAAACAGGTCATGCGCACTTTCTAAATTCCCAAAAAAACGCACTTGCACAAAAAACGATTCTATTTTTACCCCTTAGTTAATATTTTACTTCATTTTTGTTTTAATCGATTTCTGATTTTCTAGCCGATGCGAAATAAGCGTGTCCCAAGTTCCGCCGTCAGAGTGGTAACAATAACTTCCGATCTATGTTTAGGCTCCCAAAATCATTTCCTGCACCTATACCACGTGATACTGAGTACCTGGCGGGATGTTTTATTGAATCGTAATTAAAAATTTGCATTTCTGCATCTAAAATTGTATGTAAGATTTTTTAAACTGATTTTATAAAATGTGTGTCATTTGAGTCATCAGATCGGTAACACGCTCTAAAATGCGCAGTTTTTATTATTTTAAAAATTATTTTATATATAAGTATAGTCCTTTATTGCAAATGAAAAAACCACGTGTTTGATTTTGGTTTAGTGCGATCGACTCGGAAATAAAAAAAAAACTTTGTCAGTTTGTCAGATCGGTAACAGTCAGAGCGGTAACATTGAAAAACAGCGAATATGTTACAGAACTAACTCACACGTTTCAGAATTATAAAAAGCAAAAATAATAGGTTTTAGCCATATATATTGAATACTTTTGTTCTTAAAAAATGAAAAGCAATGAGTTTCAGTACAATTGCTTCATTTGTGGTTTGTATGACCTAACAATAGAAGTTAGTAAAATAAGAAAAATTGACACTGCAGAAATTAAGTTAATTAATTATTATTATTTTATTTATTTATTTTTTTAGTGCTTCAATTTCTTATAACTTCGCTAAATAACTAGATAATAACTAGCATGCTAAATTTGAATTTCTGATCAAGAAATTAAATTTCCTGTAACTAATTAAAGAAAAGCAAGCAGCAGAGTTGTGTGCTGCAAAAGTTGAAGTTGTGCGTTGTTTCAAAACAAAACAAATGTTTTATGAGCTTGGATTTGGTAATCTCATAATTTATTTTATCTAAAAACCTTATCGATCATTTTTATTTCCAAGAAATGCTTTTTTATAATGAAATTTGATTTTTTACCCTAATATATATATTTTAATATGATTATCTCAATTCTATATTAAAAATGCAAGGAGATGATATCATATTTAGAGATGCCAACGAAGACTGAAAGCATAAATTCAAATATGTAACTCATATTAACATCAGATCTGTAACATTCATCAGATCTGTAACGGCTTAAAAATGAGTAATCTAAGGAGGGGGTAAATAACTTCCTAGACTTCCCCCTTTTATTTTCTTGCATTTAGACCCAATTTAGACTTAAAATCCATTATTAGTTTTTTTCTGCAAAAAATTTTTTTTTTCAGAAAACTCCAACTTCAAATTGGCACTTTTCTAAATATTGGCTCAGCTGTGTATCAGCGGATTCTACACAATACGAAGATGAGTTCATATTGGTTATTTTATTCAAAAATTTATAATATGATCTATTGAGGTGTATTTGTACTTAAATATTGCAAATTGAACGAAACCCCGTATTTTATGCTACTTATTTATTTCTTTAGCAAAATATGTAAAAATAATTTTGTGTTTAATGCACATTTTTATGGCATTTTCATTTTATAAAAAAAATATTTTATGTACTGAATAACTGAAAATAAGCCACCTCTGGTACTTTTGAAAAATATGAAGCGTCATTTTATGTTTAATATTATTAGCATTTTTAAAGCATTTCTGATAGAAAATTAATTTATAGTATTTTTGTGTTGATATTTTTGCGACGTACTTAGGAGACGTTTTTACTATTCATATATCGAAATTTGAAGAACTTTTTAAATTGTTTCAACTATTACAAAATCTTTTAGTGTGGTATATGTTTGAAAAGTTTTTGATTTTGTTGTTGGTTAATTATTATGTACTTGTGCTACTATAGAAATAAGGAATCTTTGTTACTTTAAAAAACAAAGTGTTACTTTGCTGGAAATATATACACACTGTAGTATTATTGCAGCGCTTATTCGCTATATTTCTTGCAGTTGTAGTACGTTGTTTTATTATCTACCATAGATATTTTAGGTATAATAAGGTACATAATCTTTAGTGTTTTAGTAATATTTTCTTGTGTAAAAATGTTTTTGGTCATTTTGAAGCCTATATTCGCAATAACTTTTGCAGTATATACTGCTTTATATGATTTTTTGCTGTGGTGATTTTCGTATACATGTGAGAAATCACTTATCACAAAAGCATTTTTATTCTTCATTTATTGAAATTTGAATCTCTTTGATATTTTCCTTTTGACTATGATAATGTTGTACATTTTTGAAAGGATTTTGATTTTGTATGTGAATCTTCATTTTCCTGTTGGTGCCAAAAGCGCATCGCTAAGAAAGGTGTACGATGTTTTCTGTCGCACATCAAAGTCTTGGCGATGCTCTTTGGCGCCAACAGGAAAAAGTCGCCAAGAGGGGGGGGGGGGGGTAAGTCAGATTTGTTCCAAAAAATTTTTAAACAAAGATGATTTTCCAATACCTTCTACACCATATTTTTTTAAAAATAAAATAGGTAAAAACTCATACAGTGAAACATGCCTGATTCCAAATATGGATACCTTATGTCCAAATTAAGTAAAGCAAGTGAATAATCAGATTCAAATTTGTAAAATATCTGTTAATGTTGTTTTGTTTAGATACTAATCCACAATAAACCAATGTTTAACAAGGTATTTTTAATCCTAATTATAGTATCTGTATATTATATAATGAATAAAGAGTGGAAGCATTAAACTTCAAACAGTTAATAACCAAAAATGACCCCTTCTAAAGTGCATGTTCTGAAGATATGTGACAACCCTCCCCTCTAAAATCCCTTGCAAGAGTTGTTCTTCCCCCCTTGTAGTAAGGCAATAAGGAACCATTTATCCCTAACATCGACACGAACGCCCATAATAGGGACAGGTGGTTCCTTATAAGGACACTTGATTATCATTTAAATTAAACCAGAATAATCACAAGGTTGCCAATTTAAATAACGATAGTCAACAGTCCAGGGATTGGGGTCATACATTTTTGGAGTCCAGTGACGTGTACAAGGGGGTGAAACAAGCATTTTCCTTAGAGTGTCCATGTTGGGTACAAATACCCCATCTGAATTAATTTTCATCATGAAATACGGACAAATAACAAATTAATTGATAGGAAAAGCAACAACATTTTGACATGTTTTGTTTATCTAAGCAAGAGCTGCTGTCATACATGCTATAGTATCTTTTAAATTACAAATCTTTTTTCAGTTTTATGGTCTTTCATAACCTTTTCAATTTATTCTTCCAAACATGCCTCATACTATTTATGTTTTAGATATGAGTTACAGATTGAGATTTCGAAATCATAAAATTTATTATTGACTCATTTCTCACAGTTTTCAAACTATCACATTGTAAATAAAGATTCTTTAATTCAATGTTTCTAATAATTTCATTGAATCTTTTAGTAAAAATGTTAAGCATTATACACATATTTTTCTTAGTAGAATAGCAAGATTACAAGTACAGGAAAAGTTCTAGGTTGTTGGGCTTTTTTATAACTTGAAAGTCAGCTCAGTAATTAACTTTTAAGTCAACAAAGTAAAATGAGTATAAAAGAGTAGAGAAATTTTTAAATGTAATATTTACATGAGTTTAATACAGATTAATGAATGAAAGAAACGGCTTACCTCTTGCTTCAATGAGGTTTCTGGAAAACTTAATGCACACTTCAATAGAACATATAGAGCTCCATATATTGTGTCAAAATTAATATTATTTTCTTCTGTGTTCTTAATTGACTGGTACATTTCAGCAGTGACATTTTTACCTTCAAAATCCAACACAATTACTGCAAAATTAAATAGAAAAAGATATTACAAATTTGCTTGTATCTACACACTTGTACCCTTATATCTTGCATATAGGCACATTAATCTACAAAGGTATTTCAAATTATCTCAATAAAAATTATTTTTAGCACTAATTTTATATTTAAGGAAAATAGGAATGTGCCTAGAATATAAATAAAAAAGATTTCTTCAGAGAAAATCTCTTGTACCTAATGTTTTCTACGTTTCATGAATTGACGATTTCTGCAACCCCCTCCAGAAAAAAAAATAATTAAATGGAATCTCATGTTTACTACAATATCTATACTTCATTTCAATAAGTGACAAAACAATGGGTAGTTACTTGAACCATTCAATCTTACATTCACAGAATTAGTAACAGATACAACAGAAGAAAAAACAACTCACGTTTCACAAGTTGACGAAATGTATTTTTTTTAATAGAAGTGAGGTATTTAGGTAGAAATTTTATATGGTTTGGAATTCTCGGACCTAAAAACAAAGTCCTGTGGGCAGTAACCACATTGGAAACCGACATGTTTATGTTTTTTTGAGGTAGGGTTACTATTTACCACGGCAAAAATGTGAGAATTTCCAGTTACCAAAATGCTGCTCGCCAAATTTTCTCCTTCATTTAGCTCATACAGCTTACCTTCAATGTGCTTGGCTTCGCAAACGAAGCCAAAAGGCGATAACATAAGACATTACGACATTACTTCTTCAAGGCGCTAGTGAACGCTAACATTCATTAGCACAAGCAAACCTTCTTATTCTATAACATATTCGAATCCCAAATTTTCCTCAATGTTGGGACTTGCTTAAATTTGGTAAAAGAAGAAGGGAGAAAGACCTTGAGAAATCATAGAGAACGAAATTACTGATAAAGATTGCGTGTGTCAGTTCTATTTTAGTCAAACTGCAGTTGCGGAGGCACATCCCCAAATCTTAAGTCAACAAAGAAAACCCGAAATTGAGTTTTTTTAAAACATCTTTTTTTTTTTTTGGAGAACTACCAAGGGCCACTATCATCTCGCCTCGACTAACCTTCTTCAGTTTCGACAAATTTTTGGAAAACATTATCCGATATTACTCCCTTTTAGTCCATTTGGATCTGAGCCACGCTAAAGGAGCCTTAAATATCATTTTCAGAAATTTTTTGTTATTGAAATGTTTGCCCTAAATTCGTTTCTACCTCAACAAATGACACTAAAAATGGTATAAATTTGTGTTTTTAAAACTCCAGTTCTAAATTTTTTTTAGAATGAAACGGATGAGTGAAGCCACCCAGAGGGGCCGTGGTGGCCCGAGGCATCGGACTCGTGTCCGAAAGGACCCGGGTTCGATTCCAGTCGATCAAAGATCCACCGTCTTGATTAATGGTGACTGGGAGGCGTTAAAAATGTCGTGGTCACAAAGTCCTCCAAGTGAAAAGATACCTCTGGGGGTGCTAGGGCCTATGGTTTGCTCGACCCTAGGTTCTGGTTCAAAATTAAGAACAGAGCGCTCTTCAGGGCCCTATCCCGGTTAAACCACTAAGCTGGTAGGTACGGGGGACCCTGGAGGGTGAAATGAAATGAAGCCACCCAGAACGGACTCAGAAAGAGAGAAAAGTGCTTAATACAAATTGTAGCAAAAGAAAGAAAAAAAGAAATAACCTTCAATTCTCAGTAATATTCCATATTTAAACGAGCAAATTTATTAACCTTAAACCCTTTTTAATTTTTTCTGTTCAATTCTTAAACAGTGCATGCTTTTTATTTCTTTATTTTTCAAAAGTAGCGAAGTATCGACTACATTTCAGAAGTACTTTCACTGTAAAAAAAAGAATGTTGTTTTTATAGTATAATGCAGCTAATTTGATATAATTATACTGTAAAAATTGCTAATTTAACAGTTTATTATCGTGCATTTTACAGCTTTGAACTGGAACTTCTACTGCTATTTTTACAGTATAATGAAGTTAAATTTTACGGCAATAAATTGTCAAATTGTTAACTTCACAGTACGAAACTGTAAAATTGTTAGTTTTACAGTTCATTACTGCGCATTTTACAGTTTTAAATTGGAACCTCTGCTGCCAGCATTATTACTGTAAAAACAACAGTTTATTTTTTGCAGTGTTGCAGTTGCTACATTAAAAAAAAAAAAAGTAGTTGTAGTTGTAGTTAACTACATTTATAACAAAGTAGTATGTCTTTACTTTATGAATTATGATATCAAAAAAGAAAAAAAAAAAAATACGTTTGCAATTGTAGGGACACAGGTGAACAAACCTAGGGCACATATAAAGCACGATTAAAAATACAAGACAAGCATTATGTTTTAAAGAAAAACTATTGATTATAAAACATGTACATATATAGTGAACTCTCACTTATACACCTCTCATTTATGCGCCTCTTTCACTTATACGACGATTTTCAGTGGTCCCGAAACATTTCATAGTAAAATAATGATAAATTCATTCGTTTATATGTCGCTCTAAAGATAAATATTTCACTTATGCGCCGATTTTTTCGTAAAATGCAAACAATTAAACTTATTTTCCTAAAAAATGAGCATGTCTCTTAACTTTCCTCTTTAATCTTTCGCTTTTATTACTCACAGAAGGCATTTTTTCCACATGAACTAGAGTTCGGAGAGGGATAATTATCTATTACGGATCGTTTGAAAGGGACCCATTTGTGACTAGGTATGCTACAATTTTTGTTTTCTCCTTATCATTGTAGTTAGGTTACAGTAGTTGCTAAACCGTAGTAATATGACCATTTTCTATAGAAACATTCTTATTCATGCTCTCATTAGAACTTATATAGCATTTTAGACTTTTAAATAGGCTTGTTCACTTATGCGTCTCTCTCACTTGTGCGCCTTTTTCTGTTGGTCCCTTGGGCCGGCGCATAAGTGAGAGTTCACTGTATAACAATTACATTGAAGAGTTTGTTAATTGTCAGTTTAAATTTTACAGTAAATTTGTCATAACAAACATATTTTTTTTTCCAAATATTATTTTTCTTACTGTCAAATTCTAAAATTTCGTATCCTGTTCTGATCATGTTCTAAATGCCGCCCACAAATGAATATTGTGTTCATATGTGCCGCCCTACATTTGAACTGATATGCAAAAATAAAAATATCTTAATTTATTTGTTAGAAAAAAATTACATTTCACAAATTAACTTGAATGTTCATGTAATGTTTTGCAATAATTAAGTTTAGCTTATGTGTTAGTTTAAAATGTGTTTTCACTTGAAGAAGACTGATAAAAGAACACACAGAAACTGCTAAAAGAAAAATTTGTCAAAACAGAAACAAAAAATGGTTCACTGCTCTAAAAGTTTGACCAAGAAAAAATCTAGTACTGCTTGAATGCTCAATCCATTAGCACGAATGATACATTTTTAGGCACAAATTTGCTTTTTATTGATACTTTATAATATGATGCAAAATGGTTTCTTATATTCGGTTTCATAGGCGGACTTAGGCTGTTCATTCTGGGGGTGCAGAATACCGGGGCCTGGGGGGGGGGGGGACTGGCCGGGGCCTGGGGTTTGACCTGCCGGGGGGAGGGTGTATTCCACAAGTCAAACAAGGCTTCGGGGCATTCTTTCAGAAAATGTTCTTTTTTTTTTTTGGAGTTTAATCATCATTATGGTTGTTTCAAAGTAAAAGAAACTAACAATGTACCAATAAATACCCAACTGCAGTGAATACGATTTTTCTATAATACGGCCACTGAATAATATATAATTATTTGATTTATGTAATGATTTATTTGCTATTATTATTTCCTTTTTTTTAATGGATAAAAATACTGTTATTTTTAATATGATGTTGATGTTACTGTAGCAAGATTTGCTCGAAAAAAGGTACGAAAATAGGAATTTATTAACATGACTCTTATCTAAAATGAATTTAAGGAACATAAACTATTATAAAGCTCAAGATACAAATATAATTCTTTAAACAATACTGGTAAAATAATAGAGTGAAGTTATTGCAATAAAAATAAATGCATCAAAAATAACTTTAAAGAACTTCAAAAGTAGTTCAATAGTGATAGTAACAAGC
This sequence comes from Uloborus plumipes, assembly GCA_038373865.1. Taxonomy (NCBI): domain Eukaryota; kingdom Metazoa; phylum Arthropoda; class Arachnida; order Araneae; family Uloboridae; genus Uloborus; species Uloborus plumipes. The sequence goes on from JAXGGA010000181.1 coordinate 237,136, forward strand.
TGAGACTCACTTTCATCGAATCCGGAAGTAATTGGTGGAAAGCTGGAAATTTTTTTTATAATACTTCCCTCCAAAACTTTTTTCAAAATTGAAATTATTTATGCTACCTTTGATGACGTTGGAGGATCAAGACTCCTCTGGGAAACTTACTGAAACTTAAATTCTAAACACGCAATTTCAGGCTATCTTTACTGACGTTAAAGGAATTGAGATTATCTCTCCTGAAATATTTTGACACTGAAGCACAACTCAGGATATATTTGTTCATGATGGAGTAAAAGAAAAGAAGATGAGTTCTTTTTTTTCTTTTTTTTGAACTGAAGTCTCATTTAAGTTATCTTTGGGAAGTACAAGTTCAACGACCCTCCCCTGAAAGATTTTCGATAAAAAGATGCGCAATTTTGCGTTCTCTTTGGAGACGTTAAGACACAAAAAATGGTTAGGGATCTCCCTCCGAAAATTTTCAAAATTGAAACCTTAAGCCATCTTTACTTTAGACCATTTTTGGTAGTAACGTTAGCAAGCACTCTCTCCCGGAATGTCTCGAAATTAATATGTTATAAAAACATTATAATCATTTTTTCTAAACAATTGTACTCATGCAATATAAAAGAGTGTTAGGTATTTATGGAAAATAGTTACTCCAGGAGGCATTCAGAAAAAAAAAACCTAGAACGTTTATAATGAAAATTGCTAAGGTTCAGGGCTTTTTGAAGTTGCCACCACAAAACTGTCTAGTAGTGTACAGATGTTTACTATAAATGGTTACACAATGCATAACTGCGATTTTGTCCATTTTGGCAGCCATTTTTCACATAAAGGGGGAGCAGTAGAAACTTTATTTAAAAAAAATAAGCTACTGATATGTTAGCTATTCATAGGACAAGAGTTTATTTTTGGTTATTTCTTGCATTAAGAGATATCCTGCTGAAAGTATATGCATATTTTTCGTAACCACCAAATGCTTGTGTTCCAATCTCTTAGACTTACAATTAATTAACCCAAAAAATAATGATTTTATTATTAGCTGCATTATTTACCCAATATGTCATGAAATTTAATTTATTAAATCATTGAAAAATAAATCAGATATTTGATGAAAACACGAAATAGAATTTCTGCGATGCCTGAGCATTATGCATTCATAATTATTAAGTACTAAATAATTTCTTGAAAAATCAATTAAAATAAAGGAACGCCAAATATTGATATGATAAGCAATCCCCGACGTTACGATTATGTTCGCTACTCGTTGCTCTTCCGACTGTGATTTGTCGATACGGACAGAAAAGTCTCTTCACACGATTTTTCATGTCATTTCTTGTTTTCCCAATTTGTAAATCAAATTCACAAATTCCCCTCCCCTGACTTGTTCCTGATTTTTTTTTAAGAAAAATGAATTCTTTGGCAGTTTCATGTTTTTCTGGTTCTGCCTGACGCTTATGAGCAGGCCCGTGCCCAAGGGGGGCATACCCCCCCCTCGGTAAAAAGAAATTGAATTAGAAGAAAAAAGTTAAAAAAAAATTTCAGAAAAATTTACCTTCTTTTAATAACAGATACCCAAAACCATTCGTTTTTTTTCAACTGAAGTTTTTGGTCTTTTTTATTTTATTTATTTATTAATTTATTTTTACAAACATATTTTTAACTGCTGTCTGTAGTAATATAAAAATTTAAACCTCGTAAAATATTTCAACTTTATATCTATTATGACCAATTTTCGGTTATGTTCATATAAAATTCGCAAAATCACCGATATCTTTCTTCATTTTGCAGAAAAAAGGGCTTTTACCATATTGAATTTAACGAAAAGTTTCTTGTTAAGCTGTACTTTTTGTAAAATATATTTAAATGTAAAAATAAGTTATTATTGTAGAAAAAATGAAAGAATTTTTAAAAAAGTAACGTCAAAATCAAAGAAGTTACCGTATAAAACGATTTTTTTTTTATGTTGCCATTATGTCTTAGCACCGAAAAATTTTTTTTGAACGCCTCCTCCCCCTTTTCAAAATCCTGGGCACGAGCCTGATGTCCTGATAAATTTAAAAAAGTTCAAAAATATGGTTTTATTTCATAAAAAGTTGATGATGTCCTCAATAGATGGCACTGATAAGTTTTAGGAGACGGCAGTTTTCGGATATCTTTGTATAAAAGAAGAATTTTTTTATGGAAAAACAGACATCAAAAGATTTTAATAACGTTTTCAAAATTTTTTAAAAAAAATTGCCTATGTTGCTGCACTGAAAGCACGTGAAAATTCTTGTTGTAATATTTGTTGAATTTTATTTTTATTTTCTACCTGTACAAAAAGTCTTTTAATTTCAAATAAAAGGAAATGGTATAAATGGTCAGAAAAGTACATTAATTTTGTTTATCAATCCTCATGAGAAACGATTAGAAAAATAAAGACACTGAGATGTGAGTGCAATGTGTAGCTACTAGGGATGCGCCGATTAATCGGTAGTACCGATTAATTGGCCACTTTGCCAATTATTAATTATCGGCAAAAATTGGGCCGATTAATCGGCTGAAAAAAATATTTTTTAATATTATTCTTTAAAGTGTACCTTCACTAAGAAACTATGTGCTTGATTTTATTGATAGTAATAATAATCCTCATAGTTGATATTAAGTTTTTAATAAATTTATTCTCCGGCTTTGAATAAATATACACATAGACAATGTTGCAACATTTTTCATGTGCGATAGTTTTCTCCTAAGTACTGTGTTAGGTAACCTCAAATTTTCTAAGAATAAAAGTCTTAAATTAAATTGCTACTGATAATTAAAATTGAAAATTAAAAGTACTCCTAAATTGTGGAGTGCTCACCACAGACCCTCCCCCCTTTTTTAAATTTTATGTCCAACTAATATAATTAACAATGTATTAATGTAATATTACTGAAAATAATATGTAAATTAGTTCTAAGAAATTTAATAAAATACTGAAATTATTTTATGAAAATTAGGAAAATGAAAAAAAAATCTTCTCAGAAATAAATTACTTACTATTTCTAAACTCGGAATTGTATAAGAGAAAAAAAAACAGTAATTGTGAAATCGTAGTATTAAAAACAATCATTCTTACCATTAATCGGCTCAGCCGATTAATCGGCCGATTATCAACAACGATTAATCGGTAATCGGTCAATTTGCTTATCGGTGCATCCCTAGTAGCTACCAGTTAGGAAACGTGTTAAACTTGTTATAAATACTTTGAGCTGGGTGTGACTACTAGACTAATTGTGAAAGCTTTCGTTACTTTTTGTCGGATTTTAAGGTGAAAGAGATCTTATTTTGTATCAGATAGGCTTTAGTGTTGTATTTTGCTATTCATAGTAATAAAATTCCATGTTTTGCATTATGACCCTAGGTAATAGTTGGTTTCATTTTGCAAAGTTTGACAAAAATGAAACAGACGTGAAAATTTTAACAATTACTTGTGTACTTTTTGAATCATCATTGGTTTTTTGCTCATCTCAAAAAATGCCAATATCTATGTGTATTTAAGTACATACACAGGGCCCGATTAACCCCTGTGGTTAAGGGAAGCACAGTCTCATTTTGGGGCCCTCCGCTTTTTGTTGTGGGGAAAATTTCTAAAAATATTTGGCAAATTTAAAATCTAAATGATTTAAGAGTAAGAAAAGCTGTTAAAGTACAATATAGCACAGTTGGGACAAATTATATTGAACCAGCTCTCTTTAAAGCTAAATATAAAAGTCGAAACTTGAATTTTTTTTGTAGCTTTTCAGTCATTTTTGGGCCCCCCAAAAATTTGGAGGGGAAGCTCAAGCTTCCTGAGCCTTTTGGGTAATCAGGCCCTGTACATACATACACAATATATGTACATAATTGAATCGGCAGTTTGAAGAAGGGAACGAAGACCAAAATTTCAAACTTGGGTTTTTTAACTGTGTATACACATGTTTGTACCTACTGTGTATACACATGTTTGTTCGATTAAAAGAACAAAAACTAACCTGGTTTTTGTTCTTTTATTCGCACAAACATGTGTATCCACAGTAGGAGATATACAATCACGAAAAAACGTTAAAAAAAGTTTGAAATTTTGGTCTTCGTTCCCTTCTTCAAACTGCCGATTCAATTATATACAGAGGTCTCTGTAACGAAAATGGTAACTGTCACGAGTTCAATTGTTTTTCTCCCATCTCAAAAAATGCCCAAAACGCCTAAAGAAGTTTTCACTTCAAAATTCAATAATCAAATTACTTTGTAAATCAACTTTCAAACTCAAATTTTTATTTCTCAAATATCAAAGGAAATATGTTGACTGATTTAAATCGTAGAATTATCTCCAAATATTTTTTATTTTCATTTTAGTGCTCGGAGCGCAGTTTTGCCCCACTTTCCCCTAACAATATATTTATTACACCGATTACACTACTCAACACCAAAACTGTATTCCGCTCAAAAATAATTATTTTCGAAGTATTTTGCCTCGCTAAACCCAAAAATTTGCTCTTATTTTAAGATACAGAGCCAATAAAGTAGTGAATGAGGATTTTTAAATTAAAAATCTCACTAATGTTCTCATTTTTTCCGGTAGAAAGAAGCGCCTCCCGGGGAACTAAGCGCTTTTAAACCTCCACCTCTCGTTGTGACAGAGAATATCATCACATAAGACACCATGAGATTTAAAGACATAGAAATGAAAATTCTGGAGCGAGAAATGCCGAAAATCAGTCTATAGCAGATTCAACCATTGTAGCTTCCATACATGCTCATTCCGACTAGTATTTTGAAAAACTTTGTGAACAAATTGATTTTTCAATACCTTAAAGCAGTTTCCCAAAGTGTGGTCCGCGGACCTCCGGGGGTCCACGACCTCATGCCAGAGGGTCCGCGGTGCTATTCTGCTAAAACTTTAAAAATAATTGAAATCTAATGACGAGTAACAATACTTTAATTCAAAACGAAAGCACATTTATAAAGAATAAAAAAAATGTTTGTTTACGAACAAGCAGGGTGCAGCAAAAGCCCGGAACCTTCAATTTTGACACATATTCTCAATCCTAAAATAATATTTCTTATGGTATATTATATTGTGGTATTTATGGTATACATGTATTGTGTGTGACATTGCATTCCTAAAATCCAATGCGGAATAAAACTTTCTGATCTCCTGACCTAAGCGACGGACCAGAAACTGAATAATTTGAATATGACGAACCTGAAGCTAACAAGTGATATTTAGCTTTATTATGATTTAAAAAAGGGTATTAGATTTTCTTACCTTTTAAAAGTCAGTGTGGGAAATAGAAATTAGTTACTACGCTTACACTTTTATTAATTTTGTGTACATGAAACAAAAGTGCAAACTTTTCAGAAAAAGATATTTAAATGTATCAAATCAAGTTTTTTCTTTTTAATTTACTTTTTTAGGCGAGAAAGGGGGAGGGTTGTCCGCGAAGTTTGCAAATATTCAGGAGGGCGTCCGCGGCTGGACTTAAAATCCCCAAGATATATTATAGCAAAGATTTGGAAAATAATTTTTAATGACCCATCAAATACGCAGAGTTATGAAGATAGCTATTTTTGATAAAACATTTGGAGTAGAAGATAAAAATTCCTTAGAAGCCTTTAAGGGTGTCTTACAAGTATGTCTAAGTAGCAGAGAAAACGAGAACTAAGCACAGTTGGTCACATAAAACCTAAAGAGGTTCTGTGACTATTCATACAATATTGAAATATTGCATCTCTGAGACGCCAGTTTCTCCATTTCCTCATAAATTTTTTGCCTAAAAACTGGATCTGTGAGTGATGAGCATGGATAAAGATTTTTCTATGCTATCTCTGCAATTTTAATGCATATATTAGAAAGCATTCAGCTGAGTTAATCTTTGCAAAATACTGTTGCTACAAGAAATGATCCTTCTTTGACGTACAAGAAACAATTGACAATGAAGTGTTTACAGAAAAAGGATAAAAACAGCGGATAGTTTTTGATAAGTAAACATTTTTTAATGAAACAGAACTTATTTAATTACACTTAATACATAGGATATATATATATTTTAAAATTTACCATGAAATTGATCGGTGGTTATTGTGAATATCTCTTCAGGGGACTTTAGTGTACCTTGAAAACAAGAGCTAATAAAGAAAAATCATTTATATATTCGTTTTTCTCGACCCAAAATTAGTAAGAATTGACTACTTAAAACCAGAATACAGACAAAAAGGTTTTTTTTCTCTTTTTTTTGCGTAGTGATTGTTGATGTAAAATATTGTTTAAAATTCCTATCATTGATCATGATTCAGCAAGTGACTCAACAATGGTTGACGCTTAAAACAAGCACTGAGCATAATAAATCGAACTACAAACTGTCTACCATGTCACAATTTTCTGATGTTGATCCTTATTTCTGTTTGATTTTATCATTACACCGCTTGACTTCGCGTATTTCAAACAAAAAATTTCAGTGCATAAGTTGATATGAGAAATGCAAATACCGATTAAGACTTTATATAACTTAGTGAGCTCTAGAGCAACATGAAAAGAGGAGAGTTTGGGGGAAAATGATAAATGCGTAAATTATTTCCTTTTTCTCAAGCTAGCCCATATAATCTAAAGGGGAAAAACATGAGAAACAGACCAGATGGTGCGCGTGTTACATCTCTTATCTTCAACATTCGTATTTATCGGTTTCTTTCTCTTAAAAGCCTTACCAGGATTTCCGTTTTTAAAAAAACATGGAGCATTTTTTACCAAAACAATAGCTGCAGACTGCTTATTTAAGGCATTGAGAAGAGAAAGGATGCTTGGGGATTTTTTCAAGTTTTGAATGAAACGTACGTAATGTTCAAATCCTAATTAGGTTTCTTTCTCTTAAAAGCCTTACCAGGATTTCCGTTTTTAAAAAAAACATGGAGCATTTTTTACAAAAACAATAGCTGCAGACTGCTTATTTAAGGCATTGAGAAGAGAAAGGATGCTTGGGGATTTTCTCAAGTTTTGAATGAAACGTACGTAATGTTCAAATCCTAATTAGGTTTCTGTCTCTTAAAAGCCTTACCAGGATTTCCGTTTTTTATAAAAACATGGAGCATTTTTTAGAAAAACAAAAGCTGCAAACTGCTTATTTAAGGCATTAAGAAGCAAAAGGATGCTTGAGAGTTTTTCCACGACTGTTGTCGTCAGTGGTGACACAAACCGTTTCCTTGTCAATATTTTAATAAATAAAATCTTTGAAACCTTAGTCAATTCATCAGAGCCAGACTACACATAATTGTACTTTAATGTGTTTCGCAAATGTAATTGCTCAAGTCTGCTCACTGTGTCCGAATTAGAAATCAATTCGAAAATTTTAATTAAACTCGATTTATTAACGAACGAAGTAATTTCAGCTCGATTCGGCCCAGAAAATTTTGAATAAATAATATGTAACCTTCACGTGTTACTTTGAAAATGCTCATCAATTTCTTAATTTTTGAGCGCTATACAAAATCAAACTAGCTATCTAGTCGCTTCTCATTGTGGAATTCACACACACACACACACAAAAAAAAAAAAGTCTTTAAACATTGTTCACAAACTTTATAAATTTAGTGTGGATTTTATTTAAAAGTTTTATTTGTATCTTTTATTACGTACGAGTTGTTGGTCCCAGCAATTCACGATTATTTTTTGAAAGTATAATCCAAATAAGTAAACAGGAAGAAAATATAATGTGATCGTAGATTATTCAGCTTCGGTAGTGCAAAATTTGCTTGGTTATTTTGACTGAAAATATCCAAGACAGTAATTGCATTCTACATAACTGGTAGTTTTCGCCGAACTTTTTAAAGGAACAATAGAAATGCATTAATATGATGCTTTTCCGGGTCTCATATAACTGAATGGGATTTCTGTTTATAAACAATCCATTTACGAATATTTTTCAACACAGTTAATGGGACAAAATTGTAAGTATACTTTAATTGCTATTTATATGTGAAGTTTAGAGAATTGGACAGTGAATAATACGAATATAATTTATATAAGGAACTGAAATTTAGGTTCATTTGCATTGTTTATGTTTTACGTAAGTTAATAGTTTCCATTCTCCAACCGAAGAAATTTATCTAACGTCTATGAATCTTTAACGAAAAACAAAGATCTGAACATTTCATTCTGTATAAACATAATTAAATTTTCGCTTTTTTTGAGCAAAGACAAATTGCTATATCTTTTCTTTCTGGATGTTAAACGTCGTGTAGTCCTTCTTTCAGTTTAGCAGTCTGCCAACGTCTCGTGTCCTGGTGCTTCATCTTCCGGGACAAACTCACCAGCCCCTGCAGGTTGCCCATGCTGGATATGGTGGCGTAGGAACACACACACACACACGCACACGCACACACACACACACACACACACACACACACACACACACACACACACGCCTATCGCAATTTGCCTCTGCGAAAAACATAATTTGAATTTGAGATGTGAAATTTCAAATTATTTATTTATTTATTTGTTAGAGGCTTCCTGTTAGGCTGTTGGGACTTACAGAAACATTATATTACTCAACAACGACGATACAAGTACAGAAAATAAATAAATAAATAAATAAATAAGAGGGAAAAAACAGAAAATGAAGGTCTTAGATAATACTACTTTTAACTGATTTATTCTTAAGTACTACAATGTCAAATCGGATCCAGAAATGTTCCAAGGGAGGGGCGATTGATTTTTTTTTCTCACTTGTCCATTTTTTTCGCCATGTATCCTTGTTAACACATGTTAATTACAAATGTTTTGGTCTTCCATTTCGAAAATTTTCCAGATCAGAACCCCGAATCCCCGCACCCTTTTCCTTAATATCATCAAAGATCGACTAAAATTGCCTTTTTTGAACTTCAAAATCCAAAAACTGCTTTAGAAGAGTCCCTCAAGGGAGGGGCGATCACCCCCATCGCCCCTCTCTTGTATCCGCCCTTGTACAATGTACGTAATAGTTATGTCGTCCATAGTAAAAGTCGTGTAACTCCTTGTAAATGATTTTACTCTGCCTGATATGCAAAGCCCTTTGTAAATACTTTCTTCGAAAAAATATATACAAGTAGTCAGTTACTATTTGTTATTAGATATTTATCTTTCGATGCTTGTGTGGCATCGTTATTTTCACATTTCGCCAATTTTCCGCCATTGAATGGAGCGTGGCTTAGAAAGAAAATAGATGAATATGAATACGCTATAACTCAATTTAGTAGCAGGTTTGTGTTTTCTGACAGCCGTAAATATCCTGTGGATGAACGTTTTACATTTCATTGGACTATTATACAGTGAACTTTCACTTATACACCGCCTTATTTGTGGGCCTTTTTCACTTATACGACGATTTTGAATGGTTCTAGCATATTCCATAGAAAAATAATGATAGTATCATTCGTTTATGCGTCGCTCTAAAGATAAATATTTCACTTATGCGCCGAATTTTCCATAAAATGTAAAAAATATATTTATTTTCTTTAAAAAATAAGCATTTTTCTCCACTTTCCTCTTTAATCTTCGCCTTTATTGCTCACGAAATGCATTTTTTCCCACATGAACTAGAGTTCAGAGAGGGACAATCACCAATTATGGATCATTTTAAAGGAAACAGTTTAATTACGTAAGCTACAATTTTTGTGTTATCTTTATCATTGTAGTTACGTTACAGTAATTACCAAACCGTAGTAATATGTGTCCCTTGTCTATAGAAACATTCTTATTCATTCTCTCAATTAGAACCTATGTTGCGTTTTAGCCTTTTAAATAGGCTTGTTCACTTATACGTCTCTCTCACTTATGCGCCTTTTTCTGTTAGTCCCTTAGTCCGGCACATACACTGTAGTTGCTATATTCACCAAATATGCAAACTACAGTAAATGTAAAAGAAGAGAATACTATTGAGTTGCCTTTGCCGGCTTACAATTAATATTGCACTGTTGTAGAAAAGAATGAAAACTGACATTTTTTCGTTTCATGCTCTTTGCCTAATTAAGGAACAAGCTTTCTGTATCAAAGTCATCCCCAGATAATTTAAAATTCCACAATGGAGTAAGTTAAGTATTCTTAGTAATGTTTTATATTTCGGATAGCTTATTAATTGATATTTTTTACGTATGAATATTAATATCGCTTAGGATGTTTGTTCATATTTCCTTATTTTTGCTTTTTTAGTGATTGAGTGTTGATAGATATTAACATAATAGAAGTCAATTATTAAAATATTTTGAGATCATTTGGTAGAATTGAAAAGATGTCCTTTTTCCATTTTCATCAGTGGCGTAGGGAAGGGAGTGAACTTTTAGCAGGGACGTCATTTCAAGTTTTTCCAGGGGGGGGGGGGCAAAGGGTCCAAACGCAATGCAATTTCACTGGAAAACACAAAAAACCACGCCCACTTATATGTAAATACATTGATTTCTCAAAGCCAGGGGGGGGGGCAATTGACCCCCCTGCCCCCCCCTAAATGACGGGCCTGGCTTTTAGCTTAAAATGGACTTTTAAAAGCTTAAATTAAAAAAAGGGACAGGTTAAGAGCCCTGCCATTTGCCTTTATGGCAAATGGCCAAAGTACCAAAAACAGTTCTAGTACTAAACAGAAAAAAAAATCGCACACATAAACTTGATTACACCATCTGATGATGAACCTTTCATAGTTATTTATGTAGATAATGTAGAATCTAATACTATTTATGTATCGGTACATATGTACACTGCTCTTTCAAAAAATACTTACTATGTTTTGATATTTTTTTAGTTTTGTGTCCTAATTTTTATTTTCAAAACTACCACAAAGCCTGTAGCCACTATGAATAATAGCTAACTTATCATTCATTCCCTTTTTTGGTTAGAAAATCCCCATATCCTCAAATGTGTGTGTGTGTGTGAGAATCAGGGTTGCCAGGGGGGGATTTAAGATCTGTAAATACGGGACAGGCTCTTGGGGGATTGAGAGATGAAGTCTAAAGGTTGAATTTTTACAACCTTGACTTTAATATTAAACGTTTCTCACAAATATAAATGAAGAAAAAATACACAATGATCATATGAATAAAATTTCATTTTTTTCCATTGCATAATATTTTTTCGTCATGAATATTAGTGGGAAAAGGTTAAACACTAATTATTGTGAAAATTTGAATTTCCCTGTTATTAACCCCTTTTTCCTGACGCAGGCCCGTCATTTCAAATCTCGCCGGGAGAGGGACAAAAGGTAAATTATACTAAATTTTAATGTAAATTATACAAAAAAAAAAAAAAAAGCAAAAACCAAGCTTACTGAATGTAAATACATTAACTTCCCAAAACCAGGGGGAGGGGGGGGGGGCGGGAGGCCATTGACCACCATCCTGATGTTTCAAATGACGAGCCTGTATTGGCGTGAAACATATAATAGTCGCTTCTTCTGATGACTAATATTTAGTATGTACTTTTTCAAAAAGCTAGACGTACCAATGGGGAAATTTGAATGCAAAATAATTTTAATGAGTCATGAACAAACATTTTGATTACAATTGAGTAGACAGAATTAAACCTTACTACTCGAAATCACTATAAGAAGTTAACCTAAAACAAATTAAAAAAAAAATCAATATTCAATATCTTCTGGGGAAAAACTGTAGTTTGTCAATATTATAACATGATAATTATTCTTATATAATGTCGGAAAATTCTTTTTTTTTTTTAAAATCATATTTGCTACTTGATTTTACTGCTACAATTTTACTTTTTAAGTTTTAATGGTCTTTAGGTTGCCATAAAGCTCACTGTAATTTATATTTCTGTCGCTTATTGTAAAAATTAGGTATCTTCATGTTTTTAAAACGCGTGTTTGTTTACTAAATGAAATAACATTTTGTTAGATCTTTTAGTATAAAAGCGAAGCGAAGCAAATTTTAAAAGATTGATTCAAAAAATCTAGTGAGTAATAATAGCTGAACGCTGAACACATGTATTTCTTTTATAATTGAAAAATTGAGAAGGGCTTTTTACATAATAAGGAAAATTAAAAGCATTTACAAAGAGATACGCCACTTTTACAACGAACGTTTGTTGAATTGATTGTCACAATAATTTCTGCTCTAATAATAGAACATTTACATTACTTCAGAACAGGAAAATATTCTAATTCAATCAATTTTCTTATCCCTCTATTTCACATTTTTTGTCTTACTTAATTTTTTTTCTGAAAATAATGTTTCGTTTTGTAAAATGCTGCTTCTAGCCAGAATACGGGACTTAAATCATCCCGTATCCAGGTTCCCCGGGACACTGGACAATATTTCAAAAAACGGGACTGTCCTTTGAAATCCAGGACGTCTGGCAACCCTGGCTGAGAATGTAAGCTCAATATCCAAATCAATAAAATATGTGCTTGTGGCTGAAATTAAAAGTAATATATTTAATTCTGTAAATGTCGACGTAGATTAATTCTTGGGGGAAGTTAAAGAGTTTTAAATAATTAAAAGAAAATAATGAATGTTTGATAAATTTCAGCACTTCCTGAATTAAATATTGACTGGCAAGAAATTATTAAACACTTGATGGCTGAATTCTTTCAACTTTTGAATGCTTTTTTGCGACGAATATTCCCAAAAATCGTGAAAAAGAAAAACAGAAATAATATTCAATTCTTAGTAATATTCCATGTTTAAATAAGCTAATTTATTAACCTTAAACCCTTTGTAATTTTTTCTGTTCAATTCTTAAACAGTGTATGCGTTTTATTTCGTTATTTTTCAAAAAGTAGCGAAGTAGCGACTACATTGCAAAAGTACTTTGTTGTTGCTACATTAAAAAAAAAAGTAGTTGTAGTTGTAGTTAACTACATATATAACAAAGTAGTATGTCTTTATGATACCAGAAAAAAAAAAAAAAAAAAACGTTTGTAATTGTAGGGGCACAGGTAAGCAAGCCTAGGGCACATATAAAGCACGATTAAAAAATACAAGACAAGCATCATGTTTTCAAGAAAAACTATTGATTATAAAACATATCATACATAACAATTACACTGAAGGGATTGTTAATTGTCAGTTTAAAATGTACAATAAATTTGTCATTATGAACAAATTTTTATCTAAAATATTATTTTGCTCACTGTCAAATTTTAAAATTTCGTATCTTGTTCTGATTATGTTCTAGAGGTTGTGTTCATAAGTGCCCTAGATCTGAACTGACATGCAAAGATAAAAATATTTTAATTTATTTGTTAGAAAAAAATTATATTTCACAAATTAACTTGAATGTTCATATAATGGTTTGCAATAATTAAGTTTAGCTTATGAGTTATTTTAAAATTTGTTTCCACTTGAAGAAAACTGATAAAATTACATACAACTGCTAAAAGAAAATTTTGTCACTACAGAAACAAAAATTTTTTCAGTGCTCTAAAAGTTTGACCTGGATATAGATCTAGTACTGTTTGAGTGCTCAATCCATTAGCACAGACATTTTTATGTATACATTGCATGCCTAATCATATAATGGTTTGCAATAATTAAGTTTAGCTTATAAGTTGGTTTAAAATATGTTTTCACTTGAAGAAGGCTGATTAAATTACAACACCTGCTAAAAGAAATATTTGTCAAAACAGAAACAAAAAATGGTTCACTGCTCTAAAAGTTTGACCAAGAAAAAATGTAGTACTACTTGAATGCTCAAGCCATTAGCACGAATGATACATTTTTAGGCACACATTTCCATTTTATTGATACTTTATAATATGATTCAAAATGGTTTCTTATTGGATTTTATTGAAGATTTTATTGAAAGCCAAAGTTTATATTTCCAGAAATACACTTGTGCAAATGGATTGAGCATAAGAATTTTTTAAGATTTTTTACTTGAAGTTATCTTAGGTCAATTCCAAGATAACAGACGAATCAGTTTTTCTCAAAACAGCTTGAAAAGACTAGAAATATGTTAAATTCTTGTTTTATTTCACGAACTTCATAAAGAATACGAAACTATTATATAGTGCAGTTAAATTTTGAAGATTTCCAGAAAAAACATTAAAAAAAATAGTATTCTCTCCGGACGTATCTCGTAAGATACGTCCGTTACGGAACCAAAAAATCATCATATAAATACTGTTTCCAGAAATCTTCAAAATTAAACTGTATTTTATAGACGTAGAGTCATTTTTTCTTCAAAAATCCATGCAACGAAACTAGGATCTAACACACAGTTGAAGAGTCTCCGCAGACTGTTTTGTGCAACAATTGATGCTTTTTATCGGAATAGAATTGCCCCTTAGTAAAGCATAACATGTTCACATGTGCCCCCCCTAACCTATATACCCCTTTTAATTAAATGTAACTCTTCTTGAACTTATTTTCAGCTGAGACAACATAATATACTGACGATTAACATAATATTAAAATAATTTACTGAGTATTAATTACGATTTACATTTTAGACGCTTATCATTTTCAGAAACAATTGACATGAATCAATTTCATTAATATAAAATATTTTTATATTTTATGAAGAAATCATTTTCATAGATGTATAGTGATAAATTACATCATCTGCAAGTTATATATATATATATAAAATCAGATATTCATTTCCAAAATTATCACGCCTTTTTCTATAAAACATATAATCCCTGCAAAATATTTTTAACAACTTGTAACAAAACTTACTGGATTGGTCGTAATTTGTAGTCAGCCAAGGACCTAGAAAACACTGAAATCCAAGTATTTTCCTTCGCAGATGTATAGAAATAGAAGTATCGATTTATAATAGGTAGTTCGACAGTCAACACATATTCTAAAATGCAGCAATGGCGTCCGTAAACACAGCTATTTCTACTAAAACGTAATAACGCTGCCACGTACTCATTCTTTCGTGCGTCTTCTTCTCCATGAATCTCGGAATATTTGTGGAAAAGGAAACATTAAATTTTCTTCTAATTTACGTGGAAAATATCCGAATACCTGAATTTTGTTTTATTTCCATCCAAAGTTAAATGCCCGAGAAGCTTTTTTATTGTATAATTATTCGAAAATGGATTTACGCTACGGTCTCCGCATAAGGCTTTGCTCATTTTTTTTTTGGCGAAGTTCAAACAGCAATTCAGGGAACATCATTTTTATACAGTGCCTATTGTATCCTATTTATTTTGATAAATGTTTTGAGCAGTGCACCAACTTTGAGATATTAGATTTTAAATGAGCAAGATGAGCAAACAACAAGGTAAGCTTTTAGATCACGTGGTACTTCAGTTAAGCACAAAAGGGAAATCAAGTCTTTGAATCTTAATTTTACATCTAAGCGAGACAATTATGTTTGTTTATGACTACAGTTTTTTTTTTACAATTAAATTAAAACTAACTCACAATCCAGTGCATTGTTTCTAATTTAATTATCGAAAAATAGGACTAACTTCAAGTTATTTTTTTCCCTCCAGATAAAAAATGAAGATCGCACTAAATTGTATTGCGTTGCATATAGAAATCTGTGGTAGTTATTCTATATAAAGTTGCCTGTTTCACGTTACTTGTAGAAATAAAACTTAAATCAACACTTAATATTTACGTAAATAAGTTTTGAAGTAGCGAAGAAGCAAAATAGTTCAAAAAAGGTTTTACTGATAAGAGCCATGTGCGAAAAAACTTACTCGCAAATTATCGTGTAGATAAAATTTCAGATATAAGAACTAAAATAAAAGTAAATGAAAAACTGTAAATAAAGAGAATTTGCTCATTCGTCAGCAGTGGGCTTGTATGTAAAAAAATAGCGAATGAGATGATCAAAAAAGAATGCAGTGGTTATACGAAATTTTTTTTTTAAAAAGAAGGGAATTTTTCTTTTTGAAAACCAAGGCTTATATAGCTCGAGATAGTTCAAATACTTGTGAAAAATGCATTTTTTAAAGGTGATGAGAAAATATTGTATAAAATAAATAATTCATCAGCTTAATTGCTTCCTTACCGTAATCAAGGATAGTAAACGTACTTCTAAGCACATATTAATGATCAACTTATGCTTCAATGTATTATTCACCGAACTATTAGAACCAAGCGATCTAAAAATCAATGAGCTATGAAATATGTAACAGGAAATGAATTTAAAAAAATGAAAAACTAAAAGTATCGAAAGGTAAACTTACGTCAAATTTTCAGACGATGAAAGATATGTAAAAACTAGACTTGAGAAAAGTTAACCAGCTGATTACTCGAAAAAAGATGTATCCAAAAGAAACAATACACGCTCACATTTCATTTACACGGAGGCCGAAACAGGGATAAGTTCAGCGTATCATGCATTGCCACAGTAAGGTGTTATTCTGTCCATGATCACCACACAGTTCTGCCGACCAATACCGAATCTCAGAAATAGGAACTTTGTACCATTTAGATGCACCATTTTCATATCACTTCAAGGAATTAGTAGATGGCGAGCAATTAGCAAATGAAACTTTTAGTAGAAAATAAGCATGGAGGCAGAGAAAAACATCTACCAACCGCTCCTCCAGCTGAAATGACTTTCTGCGAAAAAGAGCTTTGCGGTAAGAAACGCGAAGTTCCATTTCTTAACGTAAACATTTTTCTCGAGGAATTCCCCCTCTCCCCGAAGGCCTCAGTTGAGAGATCCTAGCAGTGGGGCATTTCTTACCATACGCTGCAAGGTGTTGAGTGGTATATTACCCTTACAGTAGGATATTAGTAAATGGAGGCAGCAAGTGCAATCATTGGTTTAGAAAAAGATGAAAAAGATCCCAAGTCACATGGTTCAACATCGGCGAAGGACAGACGCGTTTTGCGCAAAGCAAGTGAAAGAATCCTGATTTCTTCCAATGCATTTTTCATTTAAAATATGTCACGTGACTTGATATCTGTGTTTTGAAAACTTCATTCCCTCCTCCTTTATTCCTTTTCAATATTACCATCTGAATTCCCCCCCCCTAACCTGATACATGTAGAACATTAAAAAAAAAAAAAAAAAGGGCAATTTATGCAATGTTTAAACTTACCTTTTTTAATATTCAAAGCGGCTAAGCATTAACAAACTGCTTTTATCAACTGCAGTGTCTGTCGTGAAAATGAAATAACTTAGATTCTTTTTACTTGAAATATTTCTGCACAGTTTGCTGTCTTCTTGTTTTTGCTTGAAGAAAAAAAAGAAAAAAACCTTCTGTCTGAAAATTTTTGAAATTTTTTTTCAAAACAGATTTTACGTGTTTAAAAATTTTCAACAGGCAATGACAGTCCAACACAAATTTTATTTCTTTTTATTATTATGATGAGTGAATTTTCTGTGGAAAAGCTTATTGTACTAAATTTAAAATTAAATTTACAAAAGTTTCTTGGTTTTCTTTCAACAAAACCGCATATAAAAAAAACACATCACAAAGTAACTTCTATTTGAAAAAAAGCAGTTTTAAATTTTATTCTTACACATAAGACATTCAAACACACTAAAAACATATTTACACACATTCATGTTAAAAAATCTCTCAGAAAATAGTTTTAAATTCTATTCGAGCAATTGCCAAAGCTTAATTAATTAAAAAAAAAAAAAAAAAAAAAAAAACAAGCTTAGTAGAAATTGAACACAAGTGAAATTTCTTCAACTGTCGGGATAAGATGACGAAATTTCGAGAAAAAATTTATTTAAGATGAAATACTGCCTGCATTCCAAACTTGGAGCTCTAAAAGCATACGACCTTAAAATTCACGAAACATCCACATAAAGCGTAAATAATGAAACATAATAAATAATAATCCATAACAGAACGCGAAAGAACATCAGTTCTCACTTCTTTTCTTACAATGCAGCAAATAAATAAATACTGAATGGCAATGGAAATACAGAGCTAAATAACTGCTAATGGCACAAGTGACGAACATCCGATGGCGTATACAGTGACAAAGTTAGATTTTCTACATTTTGCATTTACTTTCTGCTCTCACATATTCAAATTCAGAAACCAAACATTCTAAAGTAGCATTAATGAACGAAACTTCGATAACTTATTTTCAAAAGAAAGCAGCAGAGGAGTAAAGTACATAGGAAGTGAGAGTTGAAACACAGGATACTTTGACCTGTACCGTTTTCCTCCCGAGTAGTCAATTTTACATGGAGTCATCGGTGGTGTAATTTTTTAGAAAGTGACACTTTCAACCAAAGAATGATTTCGCGTTCAATTGTGATAGCTTGTGAAGGATACATTATTAGCCCTTATGGAAAATCAGTTTTTCAGTACTTCTATCTAGTGTTAGGCTTATCGTTTTTTATTAACATTAATGTATAAGGCACATTTCTGTGAGTCTTTGTTACCTCATTCGAAGCAAGTGTCATTCAATTTGTCTTGAACTATTTCTCTTTAGATATTAGGTCGGAGTTTCCACTTTTTCACATTCGAAAACGTACTGTAATCCTAATGGCGATTCACACACGCATAAAACTGTCTAATTGTTTCAAATAAACCTGCTCAAACATTCGGAATTAATGTCAATGAGTTTATCTGTACGTAAACTCTGAATATACAAAGCTGCCGATAAGTACACTGATGTACATTGTTGCTCAGTTGACTGATAAGTCCAATCAGCTACTGCTGACAAAAGGTAATGAAGGATTCGTACGCACATTTTATAACTTGATACTCTCTTCTGAATCACCAACATTGGATTCTTCAGAATGATGACGAAGCTAGTTTTCATCATTACAATGACATCACTATTATAATTCGTAACAAAAGTTTTCTCAGACACCATACATTCCACTCTGCATCTACTTTCAAGATGCATTATGTTCATAGCTCACATGATTAAACTAGAGAGGAGTTAATACGGAGTTCGGTTAAAAAAGTTTATATTCTTCATGCAAGTGGTTATATGTTTGCTAGAGGTATGCTGCTTGAAAAGATAGCTCTGAGAGTTATAATAACGGATATATTTTAGTCAAACGTTCAACATATGCAATAGATCTTACGCTGCTGTCAGTTTGAAAGTAGGGTGCCAGTTCTGTACGTGGCCAAGTGTTTTTGCCTTTTGAAAGCTTGATTGTTAGTAACATTACTCAGAAAATGAAAAAGAAGAAAAGCATAACTAAGAAGTTTAGAAAACAATAACTATTTTTTCAGAAACGTAATCAACCTGGAAAGCCTAAGTAAAAGCAGCATGTG
This sequence comes from Uloborus plumipes, assembly GCA_038373865.1. NCBI lineage: Eukaryota > Metazoa > Arthropoda > Arachnida > Araneae > Uloboridae > Uloborus > Uloborus plumipes. The sequence goes on from JAXGGA010000181.1 coordinate 256,269, forward strand.
CAGTATGGAAAAAAAAATCCATTTCCTGTGAGAAAATAGTCCGTTGATTGCGAAATTGAGCAAGAATAATTTCAATCACAGTTAACCGATATGATCACATTACTTGGCAAGAACTGATATTGCTTTGATATTTGCTATAGCTAGCCTTTTCACTCTAACAGTAATACATCTTCCAAAAAACTTTTTAAGTTTATATAAAGTTGTTTCTGTTCCTTCTAATGAAAAAAGTGAAAAACCTTTCTGTAGTTATCTAGTGTTAAAATAATTAAAACACCTATGTGAAAAGGGAGAAAAAGTTAGTATTCAATGATTCACTCGAAATGTCTTTGGTGACTCTAAATGACTGTTGCATGTTAAACATTTCAGCAAGTAATTCAAGTTTTGAAAAATTCTAAGTTTGTAAGCACTTCTGTTGTACGTCTGATTACTTCGTCTTTGAAACGCCAAACCGATGTATCACGCACAGTGTGATTTCTAAACTCATTGCAGCTTTTCTTCAACGGACCAACACAATCCTTCCTGTAATGTTGAAGATGGGCTAGCGAAGTATTTACAGCATGAGTATAACATCGTCCTAGGCAATTCAGAGGAAAATGGTTGTGCAAAGATAATACTTGCTCAACATTATGGAAGCATTTAACGTATGAACCAGGTTTTGTATAATTTTCAGATCGGTAGACATGTTGCAAAATGTGAAGATATCTCGGTATACCTTCCTCGTGAATCTGATGAGTCATTTCTTTACCATCTTGAAGATCGTCTAAGAAATACACGTTTCGAAAGTTATAACTGGCTTTAGTTTCATTTTTAGTTGTAAGAGAATCTGGAATCACTTCTTCCATTAAATCTTTCCAGTTATCGTGAATTAAAGGCATAATTACTTCATCAGTATCAAGAAGCGCAATATATTTATATGAGTACATATTCTTATAAAAACAATCATTATACGGAATCAGTTCATTTTGCCTTTTGTGAACCACTTTTGATTTAAGATATAAATGGCGGAAACCTGGTAAATTTGGTTGAATACCAGGTAATGTGATTGGTGTCACTTCAACCAACCCACGTTTAGTGTAGTAGGATAAAACTTTAGAAATATTTGGATGCACTTCTATTTCGTGAAAAAATATTTTTTGTGCGCCAAGAATATTTAGTAATTCTATCCATTCAACTAATCTTACACTTATGTCTTCATATAAAAAGTCAAGTCCCTTAACGCAAACAGCAAAATCTTCCTTTTTTTGTGGAACTTTGTGATTCACTTTTAGATTATTTGTTGGCTTTTCACATAGTTTACTTACAAGAGAAACCGAAACTGGAACTGCTGAATCATTTATAGCTGCTGGAATTTTACAGGACATGATGAACGGCTGTAAAATTCCATCTTTGTGATTTCCCCATTTGCTGTACCACATATACGTGTAAGAAACTTTTTGATACATACCAGTTTCTAAGAAAGTTTGCTTAGAGAGGCCATCAAACCAGAACTGACAATAAGTTGGTGGTGGTTTTATCTTGTCCACCATTCCTATAATTCTTATCATGGGTACTTTTCCAACCTGTTTTCTGTTATCGTAGTAAGCACCATACAAATAGAAGGTGGCATTTGGTGACGTCATTCTTTGCCAATAAACGTTATTAAAATCCAACTCGTAAAGACTTGGATACTTTAAACACTTGTAATTGGTTTTCTTTGATTTCCAATTAGCAAAATAACTGAGAGGAAGATTGGAATCCTTTGACAGCATTTTAAGTAGATCCTTTTCATCCATAGTTACTGATTTATCAATTTTAAGCTCCATATTCAATGTGTTAACTGTTGTGTCATGAATATAATCAACAGGCTCCTGCTGCAGCAGTCCTCTGCCTAAGTTGGAAGATTCACTGTACTGTCCATTCTCGTGCAGATGTATCACATAAAGAAATAGATATCCTATTGGCACCCAGCAAAAGATCAGGAAGAATAAACGCCGAATGTGACACCTAAGTCCACGACATATTGGTATTCTGACCTGACACATCCCTTGGCGTTTCTACCTGAAATGAGAAGAAAATATTTTTAGAAGGTTGAAGATAAAAATCATTTTAAGTTAATAGAAGTAATGAGTAATGAATCAAGTGTCAGTTCATTAATTTGTAGAAAACAGTTGGAGTTTAATTTATTTAATCCCTTTTTTACTAACTTGGTTTCCTCTTGATTGAGGCTCATCGAACAATTAATGATATTTTAAAAGTACGTAATTTGAATAAACTCAACAGAAATGTAAAATTTTTTCATTAATAGTTCATGCGCAATATGAACTTTTCAATTTTTCCTATTTTATACACGCATTAGCTCAATTAACCGGATTCTTGCAAGCCTCGTATTAACTTTGGTTCACAGGCGGCTGGTGCACCGAAAAAGTGGAGGTTCGGAGAAGACACAGGAGGGGGCGGTACCCCTTTTGTTTAAAAATTGGGCTATGTTATTGAATTTTAACGTAATTATTGATAAATTGACCTTCTCAAAAAATTCATTTCACAGCCTCAAAAATCAGGACAAATGGCCTTAGTGGACCCCTTTTTTCAATTCAATTTTAATGAAATAATTTGAGACAACTACAAAACACACACTTATCAAGACGATTTTTTCCCCTTCAATTACAGTACGAGTAGTTTTCAACTGATCGATAATTTTAAGTTTCGAAAAGTAGAGGTGCAATGCTCCTTTCCTTTTTTAAGTGAGGAGGCAATCGCCCCCTAGCCCCTCGTACAAGCCGCCCATATTTTGATTCGTTATCATTTTTGATTTAGTCTCTTGACGAATTTGATATTAGATTGGTGAAAATGATGAGGTTTCGTTTATCTAATCCTTTAAAACAGTAGTAGAAACAGCTAGATTCGTATGAGACTCATCCTGAACGCTTAAAATCAAGAGGTACTCCAACTTCAGACCTTGTGACTGACTCGATTAGAAAAAAAAATCTCGACAGGTAATATTAATTTCTTTTGCTCTAAACCTGCCTTTTTTCCTTCTCTTCGAAGCAATTGAAGGGCCAGGGGGAAAAAGGATGAAAGTGACCAAAAAGCGATTTCGAGAAAAACGAAGAACAAAGTTTGATTTCTAGTAGCTTCTTATGTAGTTTTTCGAGTTTTCATACACATTTCGGTCGCTTCTCATCTTTTTTCCCCCTTGTTGTTCTACCAGATGATACTAGTCCTTCATAGCCCCTAGATAGCGCTAATATCTCAAAATTGACGAAAAAGTGACTTCCATCTTTTTTCCCTCTGGTCCTTCAATTACAGTTCGGTTTTGCCCGGGAAAAACAGTTTATAAAACGAATTCAGTGATATGATCAAAGAAAAGCGAATTAATTTTCGTTTTTTATTGCGCTGCGGTCAGCGTGAGACATTTTCTATGCGTACGTATTCATGCACACAATTTGAGAGAAAAAAGTGGTTTAGTACCTCTGATTGAAATAAAAAATTTTCTATCTCAACGGTTCATTGAAAGCTGTAAATACTGTAATACTTTGGCAACATTATGAAAATGTTTCAAACATTAACATTATAGGAACAAAATGCGTAACAACGTAATGTGACATTTTTTCCAGTTTTTAAATGGCAAATATTTGTTACCATGTGTAATAGAAATGAATATAGAGGACTGGAAAGAGCAAAACTATAATACTGAGTTAAAATTTAAGCTACTTCGTGCCTCATTCGCTCATCAGAAAGTTGCTTAATCCGTTTGCACGAATGAGTTTTTTTACTCGAGCATATATAGATATTTGCACTTTATTCATGGTACTTTTTAAATTGACTGTTAATTGTGATACATTCAAATACAAATAACAATTATGTATTATAGTACAGAAGTATCAACTGCGAAAAAAAATTTGTGTACTTGAAAAAAGTTATTTGTACGTATTGATCGTATAGTCATTATTTTTTTTAAGTGCAAGAAAACTTTATAGGAAGCTGATGACACATAATGGTTCCTCATATTCGAATGTATACAAATCAGAAGTACCAGTTTTAATATCCAAGAATAAAGTGCAAATATATACGTGAAAAAGTCATTTGTGTAAATAGAATTATTAACACCCACGTATAATCACTTGCTCAGTTCAGACAAACTATGCTATACGCAGGTTTTTACAAGCAAATATTTTTACCTACCGTAAGCAGATGAAGTATCTAGTAAGACCAAACATAGCTTGCGAAACTAATGCTCATAACTGATGCTTAATGAATAGTTTCACGAAACAAGATTGCGATTAACATAACTTTGCAAATGCAATATATCTGTATTAGTTACGTTGCATTAGTTACGTTTTTTGAACTTTAATACCGAAAAACTAACAGTGGTAAGTAACTCAAGGGGTCTCCCGTCGCCCCTCCCTTGTAACCGTCCCCGTGCATGACAAACATAACATACACAAGTATTTCATGGGACTGACATTATTTAACATATGCAAAGCAAGAAGCATTTATGAGAGAAGATTACAGAAACAGAATGAAAAAATATTTTTTGTGCTTAGAAATTCAACTTCGAAAATGCATCGAGTAAAATTAATGCAAATGTTTTCATTACAGTGGCATAAGTATGAAGAAAAAAGAAAAATGTTATGCAGTTTTTGGTCTTTTGTGCGTTATAAAAAGGCTAGGCATGTTTTGGTTTTCAAGACGACATGCGAAGGAAAATATTCCCTTTAAAAGGGAATAAATGTTCCTTTTATTGATATATTGGTATCTATTATCCATTTAATATATGTATATATTATGATTTAAATATTTTAAATATACCTGATTTACACAGGCGCACCTATCAGGCGCACCGATGCAAAATGGATTTATCAAGAAGATGCGAAATAGTGGCATGTTTAGCAATTAAATAAACATGTGTAAGAATTATTATGAAATTCATGAGTATTTACAAAACATTACATGTGTGTGTGTAAAACAGTTGCGAATATGCATTAAAGTGACTTAAGGATTCGTAGAGAGTTGTAAGCGATAGTATATTTATCAATAACTGATCATGCATTAAAATAATTGAAAAACATATGAAACCGTAAACGAATGCATACCTAGTAGTAAACAAATAAATGACGAAAAGTCTTGGCTGATTAGAGAAGGTTACATGCACGGTGATAAAAGACGGCGATATCATGTATTAACAAGTTAAAGCTCCCGAAGAGTTCAAAGACAACATGTCAAAAAACAAACGAAAACATTTTACATTACATTACATTTGGGGCCATCGCTTATGCTATTTAAACAAGAACTACGGACTATGCTCCTCACCTCCGCTACGTATGGAAATGACTACAATTTTATAGATTCAGTTTCTTTATTTTGTATTTTTATTTATTTGGTTTGTTCAAAACATAGTAAACTATTTTTATAACTTCTGAACAGTTTCGAGAATGCCACTGTTCAAAAACGTAACTTAAAGTTTATTATGTAAAAGATTATGCATTCAAGTGGAACACATGGGGCCTCGGTGGCCTAGAGGAAGAATCTTCTACTCGTAAGCAAGAGGTCGCGGGTTCGAGTTCCGCCCTGCCCATGGATGTTAATTCAACCTCTCAGTGCCGTAAATCTGCCGTGTTTGTCAGGAAGCAAGGCGCATTGTACGCAGTCATCATGTATGTCGAAGCTGATGACTTCAGTTTAAAAAAAAGGGGGAACACATAGCTTTCCAAAAATATTAATTCGTTTCATAATATTATTATAAAAATAGATGCTGACATTATTGGAAAATGTGTAAACGCTTGCGCGAAGCATCGCATTTCAAACAATAAAACAAATATGTATTATTCTACTTTCGGCACTTATAACCTAATTGTAGATCTATCAATAGTAGGTTGTAGATCTATCAATAGCTGATAATTAAAATAATTTCAAGAGGAATGTAAGAATGCCTTATTGGCATTTCATGCATAGTTTACAGCAGATAGCATGGGGAATCCCTGTCTCTGTGACAGAAGCCTCGAGTCGTATGCCGGAGATCTTGGGTTTGATTCCCACCGGTGCCCTGGGTGTTATTTCTTTGTGTTTAATATTTCCTTTGTTTGTCCGGAATCAAAGGCGGTCGGTCCTCTGTGTATGTGAAGCTGATTAGCTTCAGTAAAAAAAAGGATAGCATGCTGTTTGTAGAAATGAACGAAAATGCCTTTAAAGAAATTTAAAAAATGCTTAGCAGAGCACTCAAGAGAGTATAACTAAAGGCAATCGAAAATAGTTTGAAAACTTCCTGAGTTATGGAAGATCACCCGTCTTCGAGTAAAAGTCAAACATCTATTCAAGACGATTTGAAAAATATTAATTAAAAGTATTATGAACTTAAACAACAAAATTGCAAAGTTCACGTTTCAAAAAGCAATTATTGCATACATAAAAAGAAACTGAACTATAAATAAATGTATCAAATAAAACTATTACTACCCTAGAAAAACTGTCGATTGCGGCTGTGGATTTGCTTGAAATACAATGACTTTCAAAGAAGATCAAAGTTCACCGTTTCACATAAATAAACTATGACCGCATAGTTTTAAAAACGTAACGCCCTTCTTCTCACGTAAAAGAATTTAGCTTATGCTTTGTATTCTTGAATCAGGTTATCACTTCTTCATTCTTCTTTCCCATGTTAAAAGATGTTACTTTATCAGTATTAGTTTTTAAGTTATGTTTATCGAATAATTTAATTTTCAAACCGTAACTGGTGAGGTAACGCAGTTTTAGACGATCTCTGGTGATGTTAATGGAAAGAAAAGTTTTTCGATGACCATAAAATGGTATTTAATGTTTTTAGGTGTTTGAAAAATCTTTGGAAAATTTGCGAAATTGAAGCACTGAAAATGAAATTTGAGATGCACCGTATTGTTTTCGGCGAGGAAGAGAACTTCAGTGATGTAATATTTTAAAGACTTTCTGATTTTCATATAAACCAGCATAAAAGAAAAAGAAAGTGGAGAGAAGGAATGAAAGACAAAAGACTGGGAGCAAGGCATTTCCCATTTCCCAGCTATTTTTATAATAGAAAATTAACTAAATAAATAAATAAGCACACATTTACAAAGAGTAGGTGAGGTACAACTATTAATAGTTATAATTGTTTGTCTTTATGCCAGTGCTTTTTTAACATAAGCATGAATGATGAGATAAAAGAAATGTTCGCACGTATTAGTTGCAGCTGGATTTTTTCAATAAAACATCGGTAGAAAACATTAATATTGTACAATTTTACGTAAGCACACACGTTACGCTTGAACTCAATGTTAGTGAGAAATATGTTACAAAAACACTAGTTTTGAGTAGCTGTAAAATAGGTTTAGCACAAATTTAATAGTTGAAATAATCGAATCACTTCTTTCAGCTCACGTTCTCCTAGTTCAAGTAGGAGCACAATTTCAACTTAGCAATACCGCTCTTCGCCATGGTAGATTTTAAATTCGAAATATAATGCCAGTTTTGTTCACGATTATCTAACACGAGAATTTTATGTAATTTTTGATCATTCATTATCAAATTGAAGTGTTGACTTATTATTTGACAAATAAATGATTGAAACTTACGTGTTGTAACTAAAAATGTCGTCATATAACAATATTCGTTCTTCGTGATAGATTGTTATTGTTGGAGTTTCTATGTTACCAGACCTGTTACCAGAAATGCGAGAGCAAGAAAGTGAACAAATGCGAGAAAAGTAGTTACTTTTCAAACTTATCTATTTTTCTTGAATAGCTCAATTTTCTTAAAAAAAGAAAATAATAATTAAAAAAAAGTTTTAAAAAATTATTTAATTTTTTTCAGTAAAAAAACTCGCTCATTTCGACTTGATATATTTATTCGTATTTTCCTTATTTATTCAAGTACCATACTGCATGTAAAGGTAAATATTAGACTTGAAAATTATTATAACCGCTAATCACATACATGATTTTTACTGATACATCTCGGCAAATAAGGAAAAAATTAATTTAAAGGAAAAAATCCAGGTTTTACGTAATAGATTAATGTTGAGTAAAGTGAAATAGAGGAAAAGACTGAAATAGTAAAATATTTTCATTTTGGAAACGCAACCCATTAGTATTTTAACTGGGTTCTTAAACGTATATAGTAAGCTCCCGATTATCAGCGGTCGGCGTTTTCTTTTTTTACGGTGATGATTTACTGAATGAAAAAAAAATGAAAGTACGTTATTGATCGTTTTCATCTTTTCAAGATATATTTTTACACTCAATGTTGTAATTTCTAGCTATAATTTAAATGTATGTGTTGTGTTATTGACTTGTTTTATAAGCTATTGCATACATTAATTTCTTTTTTAACTATTGTGCTATAGTTAGCTAACTATATGTGCCACCACACACCAGGGCTGTTACCTTTGTACCAGCATCATGGCAGCAAATAGCAATAAATTCACAATTTAAATAAATAACAATGACGTGTTTTCAAGCTTTATATTCTTACTATTCTGCCGTGCTAAAAGCACAAACGTCGTATCTGCACTTTTTAACAAAATCGAGTTATCGACACCAGGTGGCTCTTCGTGACGAAATTTACCTAAATACAATGTTATATGTTCATTTGAAAACGGGAAGTATTAAAAAAAAAAAAAATCTGAAAAAGTATCATCTGAATCAAATGCATGGTGGCGCAAAAATATTAAAGAGTAATATCTCAGTTTGAGCTCGAATGCAGACAATACTTGTGCGCTTACCACGGCAGTATTTTTACCAGAAGGCGTTATACATATTTTGAATGAAATATCTTAAAGATCTTAACGATTTCAAGATTTCCCTTCCATGTGCAAACGCCAAAAATCCACCTCTGTTCGTCATTTGAGCTTTTTTGCTAATTGGTGACTTCAAGATGATGTCACCTGTGGCTAAAAGATATGAAATCAAGGCAATAAGGAGTTTACCTTGACCTTGCTTCCGGAATAGCGTTAAAGCGAAGTTCAACGAAAGATAGCCTTCTCGCGCGAATGCAATTTTCCCCTGAGGGCAAAGGTATATATTCAGTAGATTTGAAATTTATGAAAGGACCTTTGAACTTTTACATTGTTTATCTTTAACGGACATAAACTTCGCAGTTCATGGTGTTATGAGCTCATTTCTTTCCTGCCCCTGAATGAGCAGTCTCTGATTTTTAAAGTTTGGGAGAGTAAACCCGACGTAATACATGAGAGGGCCCGCTGAAATTGTACAATTGAAGAAAGTGTTGGCCAGATACAATCCCATAGTCTTATTTTTGCATAGTCAGGGCTATAGACTGTTGAACCAGCATTTAAACAGCTGGTATTCAATCTTTATTTTAATCATGCCACATACATAGGACAATTTTTTCACATGAGCCGAAACCTAAATTTAAGGAAAATTTGGGGTAATAAGCAGAATGTTTTTTATTTTTTTTCTTTTTAATAGTAAATCAATCTATTAATCAATTATTGGTTATTAAGTATCCTTTTCGTTGAAAATATCACTCAGAAATTTCGGAGGGCACTCAAAGTAGGGGGTTCCTACGCCGGGCATCATGAGCCAATATTTAAATCAGGCCCTGTTTATCAGCACTAAGAAATGATGCTTAAGAGCAAGAATCTGAGAGAGTGTCACGCCTGTGATTCATGACCTCTCAGATTTTTTCCAAAAAATTACAAAATGTTTATTATCTTATTGAAAGACCAAATCCAGAATGTTTTGCTCTAAAGTTGAGTTGTTTAGTTTTTATGGATCCCTAAAAGTAAAGGTGCGGCACCAAAAATTAAGCGGATTTTCAAGACATGGAAATTGCTGTGAGCCAAAACTCTTACCAGGAACTGTTAAACTGCAATTTTCTTTTTATATATGGAATATAGAAGGTTGAAACTTTACAAAATGAATGTTAAATTTGTGGTAAGTTGTTGCCGTAAGGTCAGTGAAGGCCCTCAAAACAGGGCATTTTTGACGTTTTTTAGCGTTTTTGAGGTCCAAAAACAGCTTGTACATTTCAGTTGGCACGGCAAAAGTAGTGTCGTTTGAAAGACCAGTGTAAGCACTTTAAAATAATGTATAAATAACCGAGGAAAGTTCAACGTGTTTTTAGTTGCGTAAGACCGAAATATGAAAAATGTCATATTTTACCGATATTCAAACGGTCATAACTTCCTCTGCCAACAACATATTGAAATATTTTTTTCGTACTATTCTTTGTCTTAACAGATCAGTTGAAACCTTTGAGTCGAAATGTGAAAAATTTTTTTACAAAAAATTTATTTTTTTCTGTGCATTTTTTGTAAAAATTTTTTTCACATTTCGCCTCAAAGGACTCAACTGTTCTGTTAAGACAAAGAATAGCGCATGACATTGGCAAAAAAATATTTCAATATGTTGTTGGCAGAGGAAGTTATGACCGTTTGAATATCGGTAAAATATGACATTTTTCTTATTTCGGCCTTACGCAACTAAAAGCACGTTGAACTTTCTTCGGTTATTTATACATTATTTTAAAGTGCTTACACTGGTCTTTCAAACGACACTACTTTTTCCGTGCCAACTGAAATGTACAAGCTGTTTTTGGACCTCAAAAACGCTAAAAAACGTCAAAAATGCCCTGTTTTGAGGGCCTTCACTGACCTTACGGCAACAACTTACCACAAATTTAACATTCATTTTGTAAAGTTTCAACCTTCTATATTCCATATATAAAAAGAAAATTGCAGTTTAACAGTTCCTGGTAAGAGTTTTGGCTCACAGCAATTTCCATGTCTTGAAAATCCGCTTAGTTTTTGATGCCGCACCTTCACTTTTAGGGGTCCATAAAAACTAAACAACTCAACTTTAGAGCAAAACACTCTGGATTTGGTCTTTCAATAAGATAATAAACATTTGGTAATTTTTGGGAGAAAATCTGAGAGGTCATGAATCACCTCATAATGCTAGGCGTGACAGTTTCTCAGATTCTTGCTCTCAAAACACGAAGCGGGAAAAGCTAATTTCGCAGCTTTACCGGAAAATCGAATTTAAAAATATTAGCTCTTATAGCTATTATTTTTAATTATGAGCTTTTATCGTGGTTAATTTATTCCCGGTATTAGTAGTACTTTATTGAGCTAACTACTTCAACTTAGAGTGCTCTTTTGAATCTTTGAAACTAACATTATTCAAAAGATTTAAAAGCAGATTAAACATTCTATGTTCAAAGGATGCTATTTATTGTTTACAAGTAAAAACATCTACACTTCTGCAAAAAGTCTGCTTAATATGTATCCACTTTAACGCACAACTGTGTTTCAAAATTTCTACTTACATATGATAAAAATGTGTCACGCGTAGACAGCTTTTTCAACCAAATCGTCAAGAGAATAAATGAGGTAAGAAACATAAAGCTTGAATGGAGTCACAACATAATGTAGCTCAATTGCAGGTTATAAAAATGAATAAGTAAAATAAAATAAAATAAATACATAAGTAAAAAACAAATTCAATGAAGTTTAAGTTAGACAAGTTGCTACAAAGTGAGAAAGATATGTATTCCCTGTCAAAGTCTACTTCCATCAAATTGTCTTACTTCCTTTTCAATACAACCTAAAATGTAAAATTCAAGTGTTTCCATTTAGATTAATCCCTATTTTGTGAGAAATTTGGAGAATGAAGCCTTAGAAGAGCAATATGGATTACACCCACGCTCCACTTAACCCATTCTTAAGCTCCCCACAATGTGGATCCTTTAACGGCTAGGCGATTATGCAATCATCTTGCTCGTGGATAGTGTAGAATTCTAAAAAAAATCCGTACTTCCTTTGTCGTAATTTAGTGATGGATGCATCTTCCACATGCATAACTGGCGACAAACCCAGCGAAGCATTTCTTTTCTATGGCCGTCATAGTTCAATGTGTAGCATCCAACCCACCGCTCCTGTTTCGGTAGATACTTTTTCCCTTTTGCTCCAGGATTTCGAATTTCATACAAACCAATAACCGTAGAAGGATGCATGAGTAATGATCATTTGAAGTTGCATGTGTGAAATATATCCGTGATTCCTTCAACACACACACAAAAAAAAAAAAAAAAAAAAGAGTCTAGGCTAACTAAAAAAATAAATAAATAAATAAAAAGAAAGAAAGAAAAATGAGGAGTGAAAGTTTTCTTTCACGTTTTGTAACTTCAAGCTAAGTGGCTTTCAATAGCCGATGAATCAATGCAATAACAATTGGACGGGTTAGAATGATAGTGGTGTAAGCCAAAAATTTTACTATTTGAGTAAAGCATGGATTTGAGCTCATCTACAGTTCCCTAATATGAGTACCAATTGCAAAAATACTAAAATATATCGGTCATTAAAAACTTCCAAATATAGTCTATTAACAGGAATGGATGTTAAGGTGAATTGATAGTGGTGTAAATCAGTTTCGATGTCACTGGTTGGACCAGAAGAAACTAAACTCCATGGTTGAAAAACCGAATGCTCTGGGGTACAAAGCAGATGTTCTGGTTAGGTGGTCAGCCGAATGTGGAAGCCCCAGGATTTAGTTCCCAAGCCCGCTTGGTACTCATTTTATCCACCCACTGAACGGACGGACCTTGAGTTAACCATGCCCAACGCAGGAATCGAACGCCGGTCTGCTAGAATAAGCGCAAAGCCACTGTGGGCTTCTTTTTTTTGCAGTAAGGGGTAGTCTAAAGTAGATCAAAATTTGGGAAAAAGATACAAATACACAAAAAAGAGTAAAAAACAGTAATGCTTCTATTACTTTGATTTCGAAGGTACCGTAAAATGGGGTGTAGAGGAACAGCGGGGTCAATCGGAACAAAACTTCCCGACCGTACACAGAAATTCTTCATAAATATACTATTGGGTATTTTTCGTCATTAATTTTTTTTAGAAAGGTAAAATCATAGGAAGTATAGGAAAAAATTACTTTTGTCAATCTGGCAAAGTTACTGGCTTATAAGGAGGGCTGTACTTGAAATGCTGGAAAACATCACGTTTTCATAGACTGTAAAACTTCATATGGAAGTACAAACGTTCTTATATTTTAAATTTAAGAGTGGTATGTTTCAATTATGCATGTATCTGAACAACAGAATACCACATTAGAATTTTCATTTTTTTAAAATTGTGCCATAAAAATGAAGAATGCTGAAAAATGCAATAGGAAAAAAAATTGCCGGGTGTATCGGAACACTTGGTTCTGTTGTTCCAATTCAAACTTATTTAAAGGAAACTGCTTGAAAAACAAGATTCGAACTCGAATTCTTCTAGTCAAGACAAGAACAAGGATTTTGCACTTTTTATCTCTTCTAGTGAGTAACTAGATTTTAGAATGACAGAAAGTCGCAGATTTAAAAAGATTTTTGCTCCAGGAGACTTCTTTTTACCTAAAATACATGGGGGAAAGTCATACAAACTTCATGTAGCAAAAGTCCACTACACAGACAGTGATGAATAAGTGGAAAAATCTTACAGGACAATCCCTAAAACTCAGAAATTTCAAGAAACTAAAGAAAAGACAGCGTTCATACATGAAGATGTTATGAAAAAAAGCCAAGCCACAAGTGCTAGTTTTAAGGACAAGTACATATTTGTGGAGGACATGAGTGACTTCAATTTATGTTACAGCTTTGTATTTCAATTCAAAAGCATTTCTTAAAATTAATTTATTTTTTCATAAGTTTAAAATCATTTTAAATTTTGACAATCATAAACGTTTACTGGGACAGAAAATAAATTTTTATTTGACAATAACTATCTGTTCTTATCGTTCCCCATCAATATTACTCATGTTTATGAGACTTATTACAGGTTAAATTGTAAAAAAAAAAAAAAAAAAAAAACATGCGTTCCGATTGACCCCTATCAGCGGGGTGATTCGGAAGACCCAAAAATTCCTATATATATAAATAATAACTGTTCGAAATGTTTTGTCTTTGCTTGGAATATCAAAAGCAAAGCAAGACCGAAGTTTTTATCCAAAATATGAAATTAAAAAAATCTTTCAACTACTTTTTTTACAATTAAAGCTGAAAAGTGTTCCGATTCACCCCATTTACGGTAGATTTAGAGAAGCAACACACGCACAGGCTGCATCTTAGATTCGCGGAGTGTTTGAAGATTTGAAAATGAATTTTAAATTTATCACTATTAGCATATTCCTTAAAACATGATCAAGCTTAGGAACAAGGGAGCGAAATGTTGGTTCCCCTAAACTAATATTTTTAAAGGTATAAAGTTCATATCTTAATATTTTAAATAATCTTACTTCCAATATAGAATCGTTCAAAACACTAATATTAATTCAAGTACACTACGTATAAAATCCGATTCATATTTCCATTTCAAGACTTGTCTTAAAATTTCACTTATTTCAGCAAAAATCAGCATCAGTCTCTTTGAAATTTTTTCAAAAGCTGATAAGGGTTTAAGCAAATAAAACAGGATTATTCCCGCTCTAAACGTAAGCCGGCGCATTTGAATTTAAAAAAAATCGACTTTCATTTCATTGAGAATGAGAAAAACATGAAAGTAAAATATAGTGAGGTAGGGATGGCATAATGACCATTATTCGTATCAATTTCAAAAAGATCTCATCTTTAATTTTCCTATATATTTCTTAAATTTAAGTGAAGAAAAAGTATTTTTAAAAATAATTTTTAGTAATAATAATAATAATAATAATAATAATAATAAATGCTTTCAAAATAAAGGGTAAGTGAGGCAAAGCCACAGTTTTAAGCATCAAAATAAAATTAGAATACATTTAGAGAGATTTCTATGATAAAAATTTGTCAGTTGTTCGCGCTGCACGAAATAAAGCACACAATAAGGATGCTTCTATGACTAAATTAGAAAAAGTTATTACGAGCGAAAGTCACAAAATTTCTCACTTTTCATCTTCCATTTCCTCAATTTTCGGCTTCAATTTCCAGTTATCCTTTTCCTATACAGTCGAGATTAGAGTATTGGTTAAGAGAACATTCCGTGCTTAACATAATACATTTTCATTGTGCCAAGCCATTGTAATGTGTTATTTTAATCCCGGATAATGGAATATCCCGCTCATTAGATTTTTTTTTTCACTTCGAACTGGCTATTCTATTCAGAGGATTCGACTGCAGCTTTATATATATGTGTGTATTTTAAAAATTTATAGATAATAGCTTAAAGTAATGTAGTCAATATTTGCAGATACATTTAAACCTTTTGTTTTGAATTTAAAATGCTATTTTTTTATTGATTTAAATACAATTATTCAGATCTTTGAAATTATCAAACATCTTAAAGTTCATTTTTTGATGTTAGTAATATGCTGATTCAAGCTTATTTCCTTTCATAGCTTTTTCCAAAATGTTGGTTCAAAATCAACCAGAATGCAGTTGTTCCCAACTACGTATTGCGTAATTTTGCCCCACTAGATTTTGTTCGATTTTAATTTACTAGATTGTGTTTAGTTTTGCCCTATTAGGTAGCGTTCCATTTTGCCCTTCAGCAGGCAGCGAAAATAGATTTAGTCATTTTAAGGCTATAATGCAAAACGAGGCCTTTCATTTCTAAGCTGAAAATAAATACACTGAAATCTTAATAATTATTTCATTTAAGAACATGTATTTCTCTTCCCCCCAAAAAATAGGATCGTTATCACCTTAAAATCAGCCAAAAGTCACCAAAATTTTCAAAAAATTTCAACACCTAAACCGCACGGTGTCGACAGGAACTAAACTGCTTTTCATAGAAGTAACTTCACTAATTGATATTGTTTACACCTGATCGCGGCACGGATCACACAAAATTGAAAAACGTGTTTACCCCCCCTCCCCTCCGCATACGGTTTTGCCTCACTTTCCCTTGCAGTCTCTTAAAAGTAACCCAAAAGTTGTAGGCTTCTTATAAGCAGTAAATTCAAAGCGAGCTTTTATGAAATAACCGTTTACTGATGCATTGGATAATAAGTAACTGCTTTCAGGATGAGCAATAATGGCGCAACGATTTGCATTTAAGGTTCTTACTTTTTTTTTTTCCCAAGAAAAAAAAAAAAAACCATTACCAAACATATTTTATTATATCTTCCTCCTGGATGTATTTTCAGCGTAAAATCGCTCTGACACAGTTCCATGTGTACAGTAAAACAAAGGTAGGCTCGAAACTCTTGAATATTCACGTGCATCTTCTATGCTTCAGCATTAATGTGGAAAATTCGAGGACTCAAGATCAAATGTCAAGCACGTTTCATACATTTTCCACCTCATAATGATGGTAAAAGTGATTTGTCATTTCATTTTAATGCCTACCTACACTAAAGAAACATTAAGAATAAGGAAAAGAAATCCGCTGTTGACATCTGTGCTGTAAGCAATATTTTCAGCATGGTTGTAATAAGTTGAGTTTATGATGAAAATTAAGTTTTTTTTAGATAAACTGCCTTTGCTCTGGTGGAAAGCAAAAGTGATTTTGACACAGGCAGAAATGAAATGAAAGATCGTTTTGTACGCACTTTAGTTTAGTATATCCGGGGCCTATCAAGGCATGTTGGGACCCTGGGCCTGGAATTTATATTAGCAGTTCCCTCTCCTTTTTTCCTACTCGCCACACTGTCAAACCATAAGCAAGGGAGAATCGAACCTTTAATTTTATAGATGAAGGGAAATTTCCAACTTTCTAAATGTGACTGCTACTTTCGTGAGCACAGCATTTGGTTTGATCATATTACTAGAAGAAAGGCACCAAAACTAATACAGGTATAGTAAACCGACATACCAGTGTTTTTCAGCTACAAGGGACTTTGGTGGAGTACCTTTATAGCAGATATGTAGGGGGTTGTTGTTGTTAGGTGGAAGTCCGATTTAGCTCAAAACACATGCCATTTATAGGGCATTTCATTTCACACCTCCAGGGTCCCCCGTACCTACCACAGCTTCGTGGTTTAACCGGGATAGGGCCCTAAAGGGCGCTCTGTTCTTAATTTTGAACCAGAACCTAGGGTCGAGCAAACCCTAGGCCCAGCACCCCCAGAGGTATCGTTTCACTTGGAGGACTTTGTGACCACGACATTTTTAACGCCTCCCAGCCACCATTAATCAAGGCGGTGGATCTTTGATCGGCTGGGATCGAACCCGGGTCCCTCCGGACACGAGTCCGATGCCTTACCGATCGGGCCACCACGGCCCTGCCATTTATAGGGCAGGCAACCATTCACAACACATACACATTCACACAGTGTAAGGACAAGGGCAGAGGAGAGGGAAAGTACATCCATGCCCGAGCCGGGATTCGAACCCGGGGCCTCCTCATCCCGGTCAGACTCCTCTGACCACTAGACCAGGTGGCCGGCATAGCAGATTTTAGTGACTCTAGTGGTTCTGCTAAAAGTGACTCTAGTGGAGTCACTTATAGCAAAAAAAAAAAAAAAAACACTGATTTGTCGGTTTATTATACCTTTGCCAGTTTTAGTGCCTTTCTTCTATCACTAAAAAGGTCAAAATCACAAAAGGATTAATTGGAAGAATTTCAATAACACTCAAAATTTTAGAAGTCAAAATAATTTGTTTACAATTAATCTAAAACTACAAGCTCCGCCTCTTGCTCTTTTCGCTCGCCAAACGCAGTTCACCTCACTGCCTAAAGGGGTGCCTCTTCCTCCCCTCGCGCAGCTAAAGACTCACAACTTGGTGAAATAACATTACTTTATGTTTTAATCAATATATCTCCTAATTAACGTCGTATAAAAAAGGGAACTTATAAAAATCCCGTCTAAAAGAGTTTTTAATGAAATTTCAAATTCATTGGTGCTTTGTTCAACTCTGAACTCCCAGGGGTCTTCGAGGAGATGACGTTTCAGACGGACAAACTTACTGACGCGCACACATTTTAATAGCATGGGTGACAATACAGCCATTAATTTTCTGCTACGTAAAAGTTCCCTGGACAAGACTTTCCTATTATTCAACTGGTTTACTAACTTTACTATAAAAAGTTTATTATTTACTTCATTGCTTAGTTAATATTTTAGTGCAAACATCTCTCTTCCTCAAGTTCTTGTTTCCTCACGTTACTTTTATCAGAAACTTTGGAATTACCTTTGCAATTTTAATGTACATCACAGCTTGATTTTCAGTTAAACTTTAAACTGTCAACCAATAGTAAGAATAACAGAAAACCGTTTTTTTCCTTTTGAAGTTCAGTATTGTTACAATCTTCTAACTTTATTAGTGGGAAAAAGATGAATATACTTAGCCCACTTTTCTGCATGTCGATGATCTAATCGCTGTTAGCGAAAGACAGTCAACATAATTTCTCTCTCCATCCAGTACTTAAAACCACTCCCAGCTGTAGTAGTGAAATTATTGTCTTTCTGAATAAGTATAAACTTTATTAGTCATCATCTGTTATCTACAGATATTTTTAAAAGTAGCATTATGTTAAGTTAATAAACTTACTGAACGACATTATAACGTTTTAAAAAATATGTACATAAATGTCATAATTAAAAAACTTAATTGTACTTTTAATATCCGCAGCAGCAGGTCAAAATGAAATATATCAGAAATTTATTTCATATTCGGCAAAGAATAAATTTTTATGCCTCTTTGTGTTTAAAACTATTTTAATTACTTGATACCACGAAGAGAAATTATTTAAATTACTTTAGCCAGTAATATCTAGTTTACGACTATAGTAAACTATTCAAGGAAAATAAATACTTATTTCATCTTTTCATTTTTGCAATTGTGTAAATATTAAACTCATATAATGCAATAAATATTGTAACTCAATACGTATTAGTCTTAAAAAATATTTTATTGAATAATTAATGTTAAACATCACTTGCTTTTAGGTTATCTTTTCAAAATTTTTTGCTATCGGTTTTTGCATTTTTAATTTAGTTAATACTGCATTTTCTTTTCATGTTGTTGATAAACTAATATTGCTGGTATTTAAATGCAAATGCGTAAGTGTTAAAGCATAATTACTTCATCAAAATTGTTTAAAAAATCTTTTAAACTAAATCGAAAATAAGGAAAAAGTAATCTAGATAATCTATGAGATTGGTTGATAACTAGAATTCAAAAACGAATTTTTATATATTCCTTCTGGCATATCTCACAAAAGATTCAAGGAGTTGACTACGTAATTTGAAAAGTTTGAAATGCAGAGCAATGTAGTTACGAGTTTGTGACAAGAACTCCAAATTTTTGCTTTGTCTCAGAGATGAATAACCAAACATGCAAGCAAACTCAAATTTTCTGACAAGAACATTTAATAAATCATGGTTAAAAATTTTAATCGGTATTCGAATAGTCGCTGCTATTGAAAATTCAGTTGCGTATTTATGTATTCCTTCAATTTTTTTTTAAAAAGTAATCTAAAAGCAAAGTTTCCTTCAATGGAGAGAGGATCCCCGTACTCCTCTACAAAAGTTAGAGAAAGTATTTTTTCTAAAGAAACGCAGCCAAAGTTTGAAGAAAAAAAGTTAAAAAGGTAGTGGATTTCGAACCTCTTTAATTCAAACTCGCTTAAAACAAAATTCGGTTACATCGAACTACAATTGAGATCCCTATCCTATTGTTTGTTGTCGATTTTCTTTCCGATACTATTCTTATAGTACTCCTCCGGTAAGTTGTCCTCTGACATTGAGAGTGTCTCCCTCTTTTTCGGGTAAGAGGAAAAGGTAATTGCCGCGGATTTAAGTCTAAATACTTTTACAAAACAACTATTAAACTTTCCCAACTCAATTCAGCTCCAATTACATTTCCCTCTTACCAGGAAAAGAGGGAAACATTGTCTACGTTTGAGGTCGACTTCCCAGAGGAGCACTATCATGCGAATTGATTTTAAACGCCCCATTGAGATCATTTTTTACGATGTTCGACTGTTTACTGATCGACTGGTTCCTTTTGCTACGGAGATATAGCTATCATCTACTTTGCCTAGAAACGCAAGAGAGGGGAATATACTTTCTACAAAAAAGTTTTAAGATGTACACTCTCAGAAAATTCAATTTGGAGGATTCTTCAATCGTAAGTCAAATATCGTCATTAACGACTATTCTTCATCCCCTGGGTCAGAAACTCACGCTTGAATCTCACGAAGTTTTCTTTCCCAATTGGACAAAAGGTTTGTTTTTTCCCATCTCAAAAAATGCCCAACACACCTAAAGAAATTTTCACTTTAAAATAAAATGTTTGCCAGTTTGAAATGCAAGGCCTTCCATATCCTATTCAAACTACTGCAGAAAAGTAATACAATGAAATATGCTCGATTGAATTAAGCTAGAAAACACAGACATCAAGAAGAACTAACAGCACATTTGTGACTACCCGATTTAATTGAACTGTTTTAAATAATATTCCCATTACAGGGAAGCAACGTCATTCTGTAGCCATGATCTTAGCGGTCAAGAGCCATAACTTAAAGAATCAGATACATAAAGTTGAGTCTTCGGTACCAATAATCAGAATAACAAAAGTTAATATGCAGATACTTGAATCTTGTTTGTATGTAACCAGGACGACACGATCAGTGATGACTCCCCCACGAACTTGTGTCAGGGACAGATCAGTAGATGGATTGGTAGGAAGATAACTGTGATTGTTTTCGTTAGCTTCCTGAAACGTAGCGGATGGTATATTCACGTCTGAGAGAAAATTACTCTCGGGATATTTTGAATCCATAGACTTATTACATTCAGAGTATTCAAGAAATAAAGTAACGCTTAGCATTATCACAACTTTAATTCGTTTCTTCGTTTTTCAAAACATTTTTTGAGTTAGTGATGGAAATTAAATGGAAAAATTGATTACAATAACAGTATTTATTACATGTTTTCTGCGTATGGTACGAGTAGATTAAAAATATTTTGTGGCTTCAATTCAATTAATACGAGGTCCGAACTTTGTTTTTATTTTCAGGATTGAAAGTGGGACAAATCTGGTTTCATTTTTCTAGCACAGCCAACGAAGAAACTAGCTATTGTTTCTCGGTAGAAAGTTGTGAACAAGATTAGAATGATTAAATCTAAATATACGAGCGATTCTCTGTAAACTCGTCATTTTCCATACAGTATCTGTCCGGGCATTTTTTTTTTAAATGTTCGTATAATTATAATACTATTGCTTAGAAAATGAACCTGTTACTTTGGTTCGAAAGAGGGCCAATTAAAGTTCGCGTTTTTCTGATAAATCATGACAGGGGGCAAGTCCCTTGCCTAGTATTACTAGGCAGGACTGTGTATTTTCACTTAGTTGCCTAATATTTGCAAAATTATTGGAACATAATTTGTTACGAAACTACCCATACATGTAGACACAAATCATGGACATATTAAATAATGTCTCATAATTAAACTAATTAACATTAATAAAATCACTTACCAGAGGACTGCTTTCGCAACGACCATACTTTCATCACAAATGCGGGTCTGAAACTCAACAAAGTGGCGTTTCAGCACCTCAAAAATTTCGGCAAATTCACACTGATTACGTTAAACTTCGTGCCAAAAAACATTTGTAAAAGTAATAGACTTTTTCTATAGCAGTTTTGAATTTTTGGCAGGGGACTGTTTGAAAAAACTCTGGACAGAAAGTACATGACAATATTAAGTTTTAGAAATACGTTATTATACCTTATTCCATAAAATATATATAGCTGCATTATTCTGTTTTTAGACATTAATTGCCAAATGTATGAAGAGAGAAAGTGTTAATAGGTTTTTTTAAATATTGCCTTTAAATGTTTGACTATACGATTGAGACAGCCAGGGGGCTGTGTTATAGGACTTAGATAATTTCTAGAAAAAAAAATGTTATTGCTCCAAATACAATTAGGCTACAAAGTATTAATGCTTTACTTGTATTAAGTGAGATAATTACTTTATTACACTTTATTATTTTTAAAATACTCGGTCTGGACAGCCAATTACGAGTTAACAGAAAAACGCCCATATAAAAAAATATAATGTTTGTGCGTTTGTTTAAGGTGCTCGTTCTTGGAAAAAGGAATAGTAAAGATTAGAAATCTAATATTTTGGATATAGGTGCAGTTTTTGTCGACGTTGTGCGTCTAATTTTGCAACACGCATGAAAAAATACTCAGGTTCTTTATGAGATTTTTTTTGCCTTTAGCTCTGTTATGACTATTCCACCCTGACGAGCCCAAAAACAAGGGCGGAACTGCGGTCTCTGAATGCAGTAACTAGCTGTGCGGTATTTGCCTAGTTTTGGGGTGATAACTTGTACCTTCTCACAAAATGAGTAAGTTTAACCCATTAATGCCTGACATTTTTTTTTCATATTTTGTATAATGGTTACAAACAGTGTTTAATGGACAGGGAAAATAATTAAAAAAATATCATGCAAAAAATAATTTTTTTATTAAGGAAAGAAAAATCGTCCCTTAAAAGTTACGATAGACCCCAGAGGGTACATACTTTTTTTACTAAAATTTTTTTCTGCCAACGATATAGTATTTATAAAGACATTTTATAAGAAGAAATAAAATCGGCAATTAACATAAACTGGGAAGTTGGGAATAGTTTTGAAAACTCAGCTTTTTTTCTTGAGATTGTGAACGATGTAATTTTTAATAAAGATCATATTAAAACTGCATACAGAACACACTTTACAATGGTTATGTGCTGCAATCTGTTAAAAACGAATTGAAACAATACCAAGGTACTAATTGAATACTATTGTTTGATTGAAATATTCATTTTGGGGGGAATTCAGACAATTTTTTAGACCGTCCCTAAAAAGGGACGCTAGGCAGTAATGGGTTAAGCGGAAACGTGATTATTTGAGTGTTAATTTTTGACCATCCAGTAGGTATTTTCTTCATGCATATTTATGCCTACAGTAGCACCCCCTATCAACCAACTTATCAACTGTATATTTCATTCTTTTTCCCCTCATTTATTCAGCGTTATCTGTTCATCGCCAACATCCGCATTTGCCTTTTTAATTACTAAGAAAGAAAGTTATTACGGTCATTGCTTCGTTGTTTTAAAGAAAATCTGCCCGAGGATTGCCAGTTTATTTCATACCACTGGAAGTTTATATATTTAGTTTTTGAAGTTTGAACGAAAGAAACGAGATAGTTAAAGCGTTGTATTTTCGAATCAATTTGTGAAAGGAACTAGGTTAATTCATCGCACTGTATCGTGTTATTCTATACACAACAAAACGGTTTCTTACTAGAAATAATAACATTAACAATTACCATATTAATTAACACTATAATTAACGTAATAAAATCTGATACCTACATTCATGTGGTGTTTATAAGCACATATTCTTTAATAATAAAAATATGTTTTATGCTAAAAGAAAGTTGACAAATGAGTCACAAAAACTTAATTATTTATTAAAAGGTATTTTGGTTACATACGCGAGATTGATAAAATTATAATACATTAATTATTAGGTTTGATAAAGTAATCATATAACTGTTAAATCAACCTGATAAATTTCACCGAGTTGTTATAAGTGCTGTATATACGTATGTGTCTACTGTCATGCAATTTGATACACCCGCCTCCACATGAAGAATATTGACAACGAATTTTTCAAAATCAAAAGTTTCTACAACACCCTTTCATGTTCATAAAATATATATTAGTGCAGTATGAAACCAATGTATAATCATTCATAATAATGAAATAAAAGTTGCATAAAATACTTGAGGTAGTTCAACTTTTCTGAAGCTAAAAATATGCCTGTTATTTAAGTCTCTTCTGTCTCGTCAGTTAGATTCTCAGATGTCACAAGCAATACTATTTTTTTGCAATAACTATTTCTTCTAATATTACACATTTTCCATAGAAAATGACAAGGAAATTTTTGCAGTAATGTAGAAGTTTGAAACATATTTGAGAAGTAATATAAGAGATAAGAAGTTAGAGATAAGAAATTCAAACAGAAATCGGTACAGCCACTCGTTATGTCATTGAGCCGGTCCGGATAACGTTGCACACTTCTTGCTTTTTTTCATAAGTAAAATATACTAAAAAAATTGAAGTCCCAGTGATGCAATCTTCTGACGAGGTCATAAGGTAGGATTTCTGCTCATTAAGATTAAAAAAAAAGAGAACACTACTATCCAATTACTAAGGTTTAGTATATAAATACCTTTGTGCAATAAATGTAAAGTATAAATACAACGTTACAAAGTCACAAATACGCAGGGATACTGCAGACACGTGTTTTGGCGTTGCAAGGAACGCCTTTTCGATGCAAAATAAATAAATAAATAAATAAATAAAAAATAAAAAATATTTTTTCTTTTTAAATGCTTAATTTTTTTTGCATTGAAAAAGGCGTTAATTGTAACGCCGAAACAAGTGTCGGCAGTATCCCTGCGTATTTGTGCTTTTTTAACGTTGTATTTATACTTTACTAAGGTTAAATCAAAAATTTAAAACACCCACTACCCTGCTTGCCGACCTCATATGAAAACGAACTTCACTGGTCAGAAAACATTTCAAATTAAATATATTTTATTGTTTTCGAGAGGACATGGTAACCACGGAAAAGGAAATATAATCTTTACTAGTAGTAAAATTGCTAGTCGCAAAATCAGAATAGAGGAAAAATTGAAAATCCTTTTACTCAAATCAATTAATCAATTACAAGTATTTTCATTCTTAACAAAGAGAAACTGGCAACAGATAAACATTTTAAATCATTGAGTTTTCGTTCCTTGTCAGCCAACAATGACATCGGTTTCCAATAGCATAACTAAAGGCTTAGCCGTAATTGCTAAAAACCGTTATAATTCGAGTTCTTTATGACATGGAAGTTCCATATACATTCTATCAGAGGAAGAAAAATGTTCTCCTTTTAGTACTATTGTTTTAACTTTTTAAGTATGTTTTCACTTAAAAAATCGCAAAAATTGTTTTAAAGGTTTTAATTAATGTCTTCGTTCATTAATGTTATCCGAAGACTCGACTTGGCTGAGAACACTCTCGATTTCACCTTTCTAAAAAAAGAAAAGAAAAAAAATTATATCAGTCCATCCATTTAGGCTCTAGAGTACCACAGACAGATCGACAGATACACAGACACGTCGAACTTATAGCACCTTCTTTGATGTGCGTCAGGGGTTAAAAACATATAAAGTGTAAAAGTTATGCAAATTGGCTCAAAGATATACCCCGAAAGACTGTAAGAGTTTCTAAGATTGAAACTGCAAACTATGAGCAGAACATATCTCAAAACCAATTTTTTCACATTTACTTTTTCAGTGCCTTTTATGTACCTTTCTTCGGTCTTATCAAAAGATCAAAAATAAATCTAAGAATGAAAATCGCGGACCTATCTTGTCAAAGAAATCTTGAAAGATGAGAAAAAGAAGCGAATGTTACAAATACATTTCAGTAGTGAACGAACAGCCTCGAGTTATTCTTTCTGATGACATAAAATTATTCCGCTTCATGTCACAGATGCCCTGCAGTTCAAAAGTGTGGGTAAAGAATGAAACAAGGCACGCGATTCAATAGAAGCACCAAAATGCTTGAGTAAGCCGGAATTACAGCGAAATAAATAAACGTCAGTTTTTCCATGCCGATAGTAATTGGCGTTAAAAATTAAAGATTTTTTTAACACTCAGCAAGTTCAAGTGTCTTCAAGAAATGTTGAAGGACCCTCTTTAATATCAATTAAATTGTTGGAATTTTGGAATTTTCAGCATTAAAGGTTACATGAATAATGAACGCATTCTTCCATATAGAATTAGGTGTACACACTGCAAAAAATAAAATGTTTTTGCAATATAATACAGGTAATTTTATAGTAATAAGCAATAAAATTTCTAACTTACAGCTTATTACTGCGCATTTTATAGTTTTAAACTGGAACCTATGCTGCTAGTTAGGGATGCACCGATAAGCCGATCAATGATAAGGACGATTGTTTTTCTACTACCAATATTACCATCACTGTTTTTTCTCTCTTATACAATTCCAAGTTTAGAAATAGTAAGTAGTATTTTTCTGAGAGATTTTTTTTCCATTTTTCCTAGTTTTCACAAAATAATTTCAATATTTATGTAATTTCCTAGAACAAATTTTCATATTACTTTCAATAATATTATTAACACATTGTTTGTTATGTAACATAAAATGTAACATAAAATAATACATGACATAAAAATTCAAAACAAAGGGGAGGGGGAGGTCTGAGGTGAGCACTCTAATTTAGGAGTACTTTTAATTCATATTTTTAAATAATTAGTAGCAATTTAATTCACTACTTTCATTCTTTGAAAATTAGCGGTTATCTAAAAGCACTGTGCTAAGGAGAAAACTATCGCCACATGAAAAATGTTGCAACACTGTTTATGTATATTTATTTCAAAGTAGGAGAATTAGTTAAAAAAAAATTATATCAGCTGTGAGAATAATTATTACTGTTAATAAAAGTATTTATCATAGTTGGTATACTTTAAAGAATAGTATTTGAAAAATATTTTTTTGGCCGATTAATCGGCCCGATTTTGCCGATTATTTTTGATCGGCAAGTGGCCGATTATGGCTGATTAATCGGTACTGCCGATTAATCGGTGCATCTCTACTGCTAGTATTACACTGTTGTTTATACAGTATAATACAGCTAGTTTTATGGTAACAAACTGTAAAATTGCAAATTTTGCTGTAACAAACTGTAAAATTGTTAATTTTGCAGTAATAAACTAAAATTGTTCATTTTGCAGTAATAAACTAAAATTGCTAATTTTTCAGTAATAAACTAAAATTGCTAATGTTTATTGCAGTGCATTTTTCAGTTTTAATGCTTCCAGTATTATACTGTAAAAACAACAGCTTATTTTTTGTAGTGCGGGTGCTTTTGTATACGTAGTTCACCTTGTTCGATTTTTGGCAAATCATTTAGAAAAAGTTATTTAACGATTTTTCGCATTTTTTTACTTCACAGATCTGGAACTAATTATTCTGCTATTTCTTACTGCATTGTTGTAAGATATGTAATGTCGTGCATTTGTGAGAATAATTTTAAACATTTTAGTCTAAGTTTCCGATATCCCTTTGTTTAATCAATTTCTCTTCGCATGATAGAAAGCTTATCCACTGAAAAATTTACATTTCACCTCTCCACTGTACAGTTTCACAGATGTAGAACATCGCTTTTTTTCCCACTGAGAGAATTGATTTCGGATAAAAATGCTCACTTCAGAAGAAAAGCACTTAGTGAATGCGCATCAGGTGTTTTGAAAGTGCTGGAAATATTGGCATTTGGTAATGAATTTTGGAAATCAATTATTTTTCAGTCGTAAATGTAGTAGTTTAGCAGTTATTGTTAGGTTTAGGGCTCTCCTCAGGATAGGTTTCGCAATTGAAGTCCAAAACATATGTGGTCAACATTTGTAAATCAAGATGTATAGTAAAGGATACGTAATAAAATCAATCGATACCTCCTTTGACACATCTCTAGATCCGCCCTTACTCATGGGAAACAATATAGGCTACATCGACCAGTGAATGAACAGCTCATTATTTACAAAAAGTAATAAGTTTTAAACAGTTTTTTCTTAGATGATTTGTAAGTTCTTTCTATACATTTTGGAAAAGAAAACAAAGTGCTGGTTCATTAAAAAAAAAAAAAAAAGCCCTACAACCATCAGTTCAAATATTTTTACTCCCGTGTGCGCTAAGATTACACTACGGGTTTCAACGATGTTATTATCTTTTAAAAAATATATTGTGCTTATGTGTTCATTCATAGATCGATCCACCCTAATCATTTTATCCAACAATTCAAATTTATTGGATATTTTAAAGACTTTATATTTGAAAATAGATTAGTGTTTTGTGAAAATATTACTTGAAGCAAATCAACTTTTCGAGAAATCAAAATACATGACATTATTAAAATACATTTGAATATTTAAGTAAGAGCAGAGATGTTCATTCTTCGTAATTTAGTTTCTTTTAAGACCAACAACTTCTTTACTTACAAACCAGATTTATTATTCCTAAAATCATATTAGTAAAATTAATTTAAATAAAAAGCCGAAAGCAATAGCGTAATATACAAAGCATGCTTCCATTAATGGAATTTCTACAAAAACGTTTCATGTTTAAATTGTGCATAATCGTATTCATTACAAAATTACATTAAAAGATTAAATGCGTTGTTCTTTGAAAATGCATTAGGATGAGATATTGATCATGCTTATTCCTGCAGTTAAATATTTTTAAACCACTCTAAAACGAACTCATCAACATTTTTATGCAAATGAAAAATTATTAAGAACGCTTTGTGCAAAAATGCGTCTAAACGAAAAGAAAAAAAGCAAATAGAATCCTGATTGTTCAACAAAATTCGGTAAAAAAGCCCTTGAAAACTTGTGCTTTATAATTTATGCTGCTCTCTCGTTTCAATCACAATTTTATATAATTAAAAATGGCGAATTTCAGGCTGCTTTCTGCTTCGAAAATATCGCAGATTACAGCTATTAGGGCCAGCTTTAAATTGCATCACTTTCAAATTGCCATGCATAATTTGTTTACTAGTCTTGGAGGGATTTTTTTTCTTATTAATCTCACGTCATCCAAGTGCACAGCAACTAGTATAAATTCTTCCAGAAGTCACTGCACCTGCAGGGTAATCTCAGAACTAAGGTGTTTCTCACAGGTCATACACCGGTCTTGTCATAAAGAGTTGAAAAATAATTGAAAACAACTCCAACCGGAGACAATTGAACGTAGGGTTGATGATCGAGCAATAACAAGTTCAAGATCGTGGACATTTTTTTCTTTCCTTCCCTTTTTTTTTCCTAATGTGAAGATAGTTCAGTCTGTACTTGGCTTAGGGCAAGGACGCCAAGTTGTGAGACGCCTGGCTGGAGTTGGTTGGGTGTTTTTCCTTTCGTTGAGCCTCAGGGTTGAGTAACAGTGAAAAGGCCAGCCTTCCGTCGCATCCCTTTTTTCAATTTTTTAAACGTGGAAGATATTGAACATGATAAAGTAAATTAGTGGTTCCCAGTAGTGTAATCGAGATGGGACGCTGGGGAAGGGCAGCCATTTCTTTTTAATTTTTACTCCGGCAATAGCTGACTTTTTGACTTATGCAAATGCAAGCGACCCTGTACCTTTTTTTTCCAGGACTACAACCGTCATCCCATACTGAAGACGTAGCAATGGAAAAAAAAGTTACCAGGCCGATTGCATTTGCATAAGTCAAAAAGTTAGCAATTTGCTGGAGTAAAAATATGTGAGGGTGTTTAAAAGTAGTAGAAAATTGAATTTTTTTCTATTATCTTGTAATATTACTGCAAAAATGTAAGTTGTATAACACTCTATTAGCTATTTCTAATTCGAGATAAAGGACAACATGGCAGAGTTTGAAGCAAGTTTCACGACTGTGCAGTTGTGGAGCGTTATGAAGTTAGCCCCCCTCCCACCTTTGAACGTCATTCCGTCCCTTCCTTTTCATATACGTCACTCCACAATTTGTTGAACTTAACATTGTTGACTATATACAAAGGGATGGCATATTTAGAGAAAAAAAAAGACTACACCGTATATTGAGACATTCGCTAACGCTAGACACCAAAATTTTCCCACTGCAGCATTAGTGGCAGTGTTGACGTCTGATTTATGGATGGATACTGTACTTAAGAGCAAAGAAATGGCTTTCATTTCTTTAAACGGCATAAACTATTTTAAAATGGGCAGTAAAACATTTCAAATTCGCTGATGAAACCGGGTTATTGAGGAAAAAAGAAGCGGACGTTGATTGTTTCAACTAAACACTAATTGAACGAGCGATTACAACTGATGCATTTATCAATGAAATCAAAACAAAAGAGAGGAATGCGGATAAAGTGAAAAAGCCGAACAAAGTGAAATTGTAAAATATTTTACTATGCAGCGTCATTCCCTCACAATCTCATTAAACATGTTGTTGCTATAGTAAAAATAAGTTACTACTAAAGATCAAGGTACTTGATAATACAAGGCTTTTTCAAAACTTGATACTGATATTGTAATGTTTGTGTGTGGCATATCAAAAATAGTTATTGTGTTTATAAATTGAAAAATATCTTGTTGTTAGCATATCAAGTATTGATTCAGAGCCACTGCTATTCAAAGCATTTATTCAATTAATATTAGGCATGTTTTGGGCAGTATAATTTTTCAAGTGCATGCGGGAAAATGCATGGCCAAAATGGAAGTTTATTTCATTTATTCGTTTATTAATTCATTTACATACTCATTGACACATTCATGTTGCATAGTGTCCGGCACCCCCAACGGTGAGTTT
This sequence comes from Uloborus plumipes, assembly GCA_038373865.1. Classification (NCBI taxonomy): domain Eukaryota; kingdom Metazoa; phylum Arthropoda; class Arachnida; order Araneae; family Uloboridae; genus Uloborus; species Uloborus plumipes. The sequence goes on from JAXGGA010000181.1 coordinate 286,512, forward strand.
TGATTGACCTCACGCTCCTGGTAGCGTGGATTAGTTTAGCTTGGTGCTCCCGTGCGAAGGAAGAGAGGGATGTTTTGGAGAGAGATAGAGACCCACGAGGTCCGATTGAGAGCAGTGGGGTTGAACGCTGGCTCTGATTGTTGGTTTATCGCAAAGTAATGTGGACATTATCTAATGCTCTTGTACATAAGTGTTAAGCAATTTCGTGCGTGTACATATCAATAAATGTGATGCAATTCAGAGAAGTTGTATTAAATTTTAGCTCATCCTAATAACATACGAACCACAGCGGGAAAACGACGTAAGGAAAGCCGAACCCGCTACGCATGTATATTAATAAATTCGCAAGTATTCATTTATTTATTCATTAACGTACGACATTCACTATTTTATTCACATATTTTTTTCATTATTCATTAGTTCATATGTTTCGTTCTATCAATAAATATTTCATTTATATATGTATTTAGTCGTTGATTCACTCTTTTTTTTTTCAAGGACAGATATTTTAAAAAGCAAATTAAAAATATTTAATTGGAAAAGCATTCTAGTTTTGAATCTTATTTATAGATTTTTTCACGTGTTTACAAATCTATGCAAGAAAAGAGACGTACCTTTCTTCGATTATTACATTTATTCTGTTTTGCTACTTGATAAACAAAAAAAAAAAAAAAAAAAATCATCACAGCAACCGGTTGAGGAGTTTATAGATAAACTATTGATGGAAGAACGGTTTTATGAGTAGTAAGTAATTATATAAAGTGACACAAAGTAAATACTGCTTTGGAGAGAAGATATCATTACGTTTAATCAGATATGTATTAATGTTAAACTGCAGAGGTTCGCAGAAAATCTTCATCTATTTTAGCAATATTGAGGGTTAATTTTTCAATTTGATAAAATGGGTTATTATGTAATTGTTTTCAGTTTTCTTTAATTTTGATTCATGAATCAACTAGTTAATAACTGCTTATTTAAATTTATCATCAAAAATTTTAAAAAACTTCTTCAAAAAATGTTAAAGTATTGAGAATTTTTAAAAATACTCATCTACTAGTTATTTAAATGAGTTTCGATTAAATTTCTGAAATAAAGCATCCAAAGTTAAAAAAATTAAATTTTAGTGAATCAAACGTCTAAAATATTAGAAATAATGCACTTAGTAGCCTTTTATCTTCAATCTGTCATTACCTACCACATGTTTATAACTTTTGCTTCGTATGGTAATGACTCTTCAACGTGTTTTGCCTGGTAAAACATGAAATATGGCTGCCTAAGTTCAAATTTTACTTGTGAAAAAGGTTCATTTACAATCAGTGTAAAAATATAAAGTAGCATAATAAGTTAAAAGAAACTCATTATGAGTAAGGACGGTAATGACGACTGTAATCTATTTTTCTATTTACTTTGATATTGAATGCACCTAATGAAGAAGCATAGAAATTTCTACACAAAAATTCGTAGTTTGTTAACAAAGTTATGCGACTGCTCCTAAAACTGAAAGTAATTTGAGCTGCCAGTTGCACCTAGTGGTCATGAAAATCTGCAAAAACTGCTGGATAGTATTGGCCCAAAATGCATGGGATAAGTTTGAACTATACGAGAAACATATTAATGTATGCTATTAAAAGAAAAATAAATTTGACTTAAAAAACTAGGATATTTGAAGAATCGTAAAAACCTATTTTAAACGCACATTTTTGTTTTTATTGTTGTATTAGTAGATCATTAAAGAAAGAAATGACACAGTAGATAGTATTTTAAATTTATTACTAATATTAAGCTACAACGTAAATAAGTTATTTAGCACTATTAGATGACTTTTATTTTTTCTTTAGAAACTAACAAATAAATAATAGAAAAGAAATTTCCTAGATTGTTATGAACCTGGGACAAGAAAGTGCCCTTTTTTAGAGAATTGCCCGTAAAAGATCAAAAGTGGCACTGATTTGTTTAAAAAAAAAATATTCATATCCTGAATGCTAAAAGACATTCTTTCCTCATCTCTTAAATAAATTTCAAGATGGAGATTTATCTTTTTAATACTCATTTACTTCATTGTAAATCTATAGCATTTTATCTAAAGACATATATTTTTTTGAACTATTAAAGAAGTGAAAACATTCTTAGTGAAAATTCTTATGTAAGATGAATCATTTCAACTTAATTAAATCAACAGTAATTGTCTTTAATTTTAAAAGAAAGAGGTAAAACGAATAAGAAGCTTTACGTTTATTTCCTACATTAACTATATGACATAAATCCTGAAATAGTTTGAAAAATAAATAGTATTCCTCAAAAGAAATAATAATTCTAAATCCATTAAAATCAGTTAATGCGTTTCATTTATTGTTTCCTATTTTTGACTTTTTCCCAAGAATTCTTCGAGATTAAAAATTTGCTTCCTGGTACATGAGAACCTATGTGTTGCGACTGATTTCTCCTCTATTCTCATTTTGTATTTCTGTTACTATTTTTGATTTCTTTAATTTTTATAACTTGTTTCAGGTTTCATTTGAGGTTGCAAAGGTAATGAGGACAGTTGAAAATAATAATTTTTTGATGCTTTAATTGAAAAATGTTGCTGAATTTCAATTTGAAAGCATAAAGGCATCAAGGCGTTTGTTTTAAGCAATATATTTCGAGCTTGTGTCATTCCAATTTTACTAAACTAAGCATACCAGAAATTAATTTTCCTCCTTATTTTAGCTGCAGCTCCAAATAACTGAAGTTATAGAATTAAAAACAAACTAGCCTTCAATGTTTCATTTTCTTCTGTTATTAAGAATTAGATAGGGATATTTTGACAAAATATGACAGAAACATTTGACAACATGACTACGACTGACTGAATTTAGAACATGACGTCACATGCTTTATTTTTGGCCTAAAAAGTTAACTATATAATTAACGGTAGGAAAACCAATGCACAAATTAACAACAAATTTCAGGTACGTGTTTTTGGATTCAAAGAACCCCTTTTTCAATGCAATAAAGTGGAGTTGTACTTTTGGATGTAAGGTCATCGAACAAAAGTAACGAGGCAGAACACTAGACAATTTAAATAGTAAATATAGGAGATAAAAAAACAATCAAGACAAAAAGAAATCTAGCTACCTAATAATCAAGAAATAAATTTCCTGTCGAGGAAAAAAGTATATAACGAATTAATGTTACATTTAGAGAAAGGTAAAAATAACAGAATGAAGAAAAAACAATTAAAAATGGTTGAGAAAAGAAAGAAACATACATATAGAGCATTAAATAGTAAGAATATGAAATAGGAATAGTAAAACAGATAATAAAAAATTAGGAATGATGTAATGATGGCATTTATATCAATAAATCCGAAAAAGTGGTTGAAAGGAAATCGTATACAATATACCGACAGCTCGATTACGACATCTAGAGACTGCAGTTTTGACCTTGTTTTGGACTCATCAGTCTGGAATAGTCAATAACTAAGCAGGAGGCAAGTGTTCTGTCATTGAAGAAGATATAACTAAAGAATTGGGAGCTAAAATTAATTTAGAACCCACTAGGGACCACAAGGAATGGTTCGGTACAACTCGAAAATGAAGGTAAAATTTCAGCTGCTTATTATTTAAGTTTTAGTTTCATTTTCGAGTTGTAACTTTAATCTTTGAATGTCATAACCGGGCTGTCGGTGTAATGCATGTTGTTCTGCCTCGGCCCTGGCTTAAGGGCGGCTGATTTACTGCTTAAGAGCAATTTATAAAAATGGAAATCAAACTGAAGAAAAATTCGGAGTTGCTTTAAGATCGTTAATTAAATTAGAACGATTTCTCAGAATGCGAAAAGGTTCCTTAAAGTAAAGACTTGATGAATTTAGACATTTTTGGATGACTTGATATCATTCATAGGATTTGCACTCGAACAACGTTGAGCAATACTAGACCTATTTAATCATTTTTTCAGATAATTTTTTTGGTCTTTTAAGCGGAATTTAGAAGAACTTCGGATTTTCCCGCAGAGTTAAGATCATAGTTTGCAATTAATTTTATAAATTCCACACCAATGGAATTTATAAGACCTATATAAGCTACAATTCTATTGAATAACATAAGCTAGTACAGAATGAACGCATACTGAAACAACAAATTGAATTTAGTTTCAGTCAATACAGTAAAATTTATGAATTCCAAAATACCAACTTCAACATTATAAGCTTATGTTGTTCAACAAAAGCGAAAATTCTATCGTATAGGCCCATAACCGCTTTTATTATTTATTATTGCTTTTTTTTGAAATATCACGCTAACTTTTTATTTAACTGAAGATTTTTAATTTCAAACGTGTTTCAAAAATCTATCTCTGTTGAGAGAGAGATAGAGTAATTAGCGTACTTGCAGCATTTCTTTTATTTATAAAATATTTTCTATGAAATTGTGAAATATTAGTTTTATAAGAGAAAGAAAAATTATTTAGAACTCTAAAACAATTTGAAGATAGAGTAAAACCGCGCATTATATTCAGTTTTATATACCTATTTTAGCTTTAATATATTATAAAAATACTTGAATTAATAATCTTTTATTCTTAAACAATCATTAATCATTGAAATTTCCACTATAGTTCATACGAGACGCTGCTTTTACAGTCAAAATCTTTTGTAGACTTGTTGTTACTAAATAATTACTGCGAAAATAAATCTTCTTCTGCTTTCAAAGCATAATGATTTAACAATGATTTCAACGGTTATGATGAAGTACTTATTTTTGCTCCCTTTAAATGAAAAAAAAGCAATAAATAATAATAAAAAAGAAAGATTTCTAATATCGATGTGTTTTTACAGTTCGTTTTTAATAAATTTCAACAATAAAAATTACTGAGTTGAAAATATTTAGAAAAAATTCTCCAACAAACTTCTTAATTTGCCCGAATTTCTCAAAATAAATAAAACAAAATGAATAAAAAAATAAATAAATGAAAACGAGAGAGAGAGAGAGAGAGAGAGAGAATATTAATAAATAAAAATTTTCTCCAAAGCAAATCCCAAAACGAAACTTACATACTCTTCAATACATTTAGAAAATTATGAATACAATAGCAATAAATTTGCTAAATATCCTTCAAAATTTGAGAAAAATGAAAACCCTACCTTCTTCAGAAGAAAGGTTTCGCCAATGTCAGCTAACTTAACTAAGATGCTCTGCCAGCATGTCTTAGCCTCCGCTAATCAAACATAAACGGAAACGCACGGATCCCACTTTCTAAAAGGAAGCCGAAAAGCACGCTCGCATACCCGACACTCGAATAACACGAGTAGATTGCTAGATGATGCTGATGCTGATGCTCTCAGGTGAATCTCCCGAATGCCGGGAAAGTTGAGTGAGCAGAGCGCCACCAACCGAGAGGATCAATTAACAGGTGAAAATTCTTCTCTTTTCTCTCTTCTCTGGAGTATTTTTATTTGGAGGTATTACTCATTCACACAAAGGTTATAAAAATGGATATTGCTAATAGATGATGCGACGCGTCTCATTCTCTGTTTCTCTTTTCTCGTCATAGATCTGCGATTTTCAATGTGTTTTGTATCGTAAGTTCAAAAAATGGATGTTGCTAATAGATGATCCGTCGCGTCTCGTTCCCTGTCTCTCTTTTTTCGGCATAGATATGTGTTTTGTATCGTAAGTTCATAGGCCGTTTGTACAAATTTGCAGGTTTAGTTGAAATCGCTTCAGAAACTCAAACTTTATAAAATCACATTTAATTTAACTTGAAAAACATTAAAATCATAACAAAAACTGGCAAATATTTCTAACAAGCTTCAAATTAATTCTTGCTCATTTTAGAACCCAAGTTCTAAAGTGAACAAGAGAGCTCCTTGTAACGCCAAAACACGTGTCTGCAGTATTCCTGCGTATTTGTGCTTCTTTAACGTTGTATTTTACAAAACAAGGGGTGATAAGTTGTGAGTGGGAACTTTCCGAAGTTTTCAATTGAAAACTTGTATTTGCTGTCCTTTTGACACATTCAACTAAACTATGTATTTGAAATTAACATCGTTCTACGTTGTTTGATACGGCTCAAAATGCTTCTTATTATTCTTCCCCTTATCTATCCCCTTATCATTCACACAAAGGTTATAAAAATGGATATTGCTAATAGACGATCTCCCCCTATATCTATCTCCCCCTATCTTATCTGTCACCCCTATTTTGGTAAGATCAGAGAAGATCTGAAGCATGAGTAAATACGCGGAAGCTTTTACCTAAGAAGATCAGACAGTATAACTGAAATCAAATGCAAGAATATCAAATGCAAAACAAGGAAACTAAATACGCATTATATAGTAGTTGACTACCGAGCCGCCTATATAGTTAAAATTAAAGTTAAGTCAAGTCTAAACATATTTGTACAGTGAAATTTCCTCGAAACGAATGTCTGGGCGGCTTCGTGAGAAATTTGAAAGCTTGGAATACTTATTAAATAAAAGATATTATAGGAGATTTTACGTTCAGTGCTTCAGATTACCTATTAGTACTCGGTCACTGAAATTTGTTAGTCTCAATTAAAGGCGAGAATTTTTTTAGTTTAAAAGGCTTCAAGAAGAAATATATAACGTAAGAAGCTTTAGATAGCCTTTGTTTTTGGTCAGGGGAATTTGGTTGTCCTACTTTTTTTCTCTATCCTCCTTAATAAGAGAGATTTTTTATTTTTATTTGAAGGCATTACTCATTCAAGCGTTTTAAGTTTCTAAAGCAGCATATTGCCAATAGTTGATGCATCATTTCTTGTTCTGTATCTCTCTTTTCACAGTATTCACTCGTGTTTTTAATATAAGTGCATAGTGCCATTACATTACAACGAATTTCTGGAAAACTTCAAAAAAAAATTTAATATATAAGAATGTTTCTTAAGAAATGTATATTATAAGATATTTTAAAACAACACTTCAGATTACCTTTCAGCTTTTGCTCAGTAAAATTTGACTGTCCAAAATAAATAAATAAATAAATAATAATAATAATAATAATAAAAGAAAAGAAAGTAAGGGGGGAAAAAGGAAAGGACGAAAGAAATAAAGGAAAAAGTAGAATGTGAGAAATTTGGGCGCGCTTTAAGGCCTCCTTTTTCGATAACGAGGACACGAGGGTAAATAATTAAAGTCTAAGGACTAAGTCTCTGCTTTACTATGTTCTCCCGATTACATAGAATTGCGATGAAAAAAAAATCAAGAGTAATAAGTGATCCTTATATTTTTTTGTACTGATTTCGGGAAAGATAGTAAAAACATTCCATCAAGTCAGAATTTTTAGTAAAATTGATTTCTATTTATTCTATAATTTTGCTTCAAAAATAATGTTTTCGATCAATTTTACATACAGTATCTGGAAATTGTGTTCTCTCTTTGCATTTATGTAATCTATTCTAATGATTCACATTAGTTTTTCAGCAATAAATTACTTTTTATTGATCTAAATTTAAGAAGAAAGATCGAAATTTTCAAATTTTTGCTCCTCAATACAGCAAAAAAATAGATATATTTCAGGAGTAAAGATTTTTTCAGAAAAAAATAGAACCGTTCGGGAGTACAGATTATTGATATAGATTGCCTACTAAACTTGATCAAAATCAAAAACAGTACGACAAGAAAATTTGTTGATTTTATGCGGTCACCACTTAAGCATTATTTCATTGTCACCACTTTTCACGAACTGTGGCCAGGTTGCTAAAACAATTTTCAAACAAACAAAAAAAAAAAAAAAAAAAAATGGTTTCTATCTCCATAATTCAATGTAAAAAGTTTACACTCAAGAGAACTTTGAGTTTTCTCTTCCAGTAGAGTTAAATTCAATTTGGCTAGCAATATAGCTTTTTTTTTGCTCCGCGGATGAGAAAAAAATTTGGAATTTTTGATACTTTTCCTTAAATTAAGATTAATAAAAAGTAATTTATTGCTGAAACAACAATGTCAATCATTAGAATAGCTTATATGAATGTTAAAAAACAGCACTGTTGCCAGATACTGCACGTAAAATTGGTCGAATAATTATTTTTGAAGAAAATGTATGGAAAAATTCAAAATCAATTAAAAAAAAATCCTAACGTGATGGAAAAAAATGGAGATCATTTTCTAAATCATTAGAGCAAACAATATTAGAATCAATGAAAGCTGTTTTTGTATTTTTCCGAGTACGTCATCAGTGAAATTAAAGTTTTGAATATCTTACGTCTGTTTGAAATAACGTAACAAAACCATTTTTTATCCAAATATTTGGAGCAATATCAATTATCACAGAACCAACTCCCCTTTTTCAAATCAATCTTTCTCAGCAAGATATTTTTTAACCGTAGCACACCCGGTAGCAGAAAAAGCGCAACGCTGCTGGTACTTGAGCAATTCTGCAGACTATTTCTTAGATGGGGCTTAACCTAAAATTTTTAAGCAAAAAAAAAAAACATACATTTTAGCGAATATTATACCTATTTTCTGTTTTATAATCCAAAAGTACGGTCTGATCTTCTTAGAAAAACCTTCCGCGCATTTACGCATGCGTCAGGTCTTCTCTGATCTGACCAAAATAGGGGTGTTAGGTTAGATAACAATGAAGGGAAGAATAATAAAAAGCATTTTGAACCGTATCAAACAACGTAGAACGATGCTAATTTCAAATACATAGTTTAATTGAATATGTCAAAAGGATACAGCAAATACAAGTTTTAAGTTGAACATTTAGGAAAGTTATCACCAACAACCATAATCGAGTTACTCCAGTTTAAGCATCTGTATACCCTTGATCAAGCAACGAGTTACCCTATGTTAAGCATCATTTTATTTCTGGAATTGATTTTAAGTTACTGTAGTCATTGAAATAATACTAAAAATACAGACTTTGAACTTAAACTGTCTGTCAAGTCCAAAGGTCAGCATGGTCTGTAGCTTCTAAAACTTATTAAAGAGTAGATTTTCCTTGACGACGTAGAGCAACGAACATTCTCGGAATTTCTATTCAAGAAATGATGCTTTAGAATAGCGTCGATTCATTCTAAAGCATGGGAATAACCTTGGTCTCATACTTCACTAAGTTTCCTGACTTTCCAAGCATGTATGGCTGACTGGTCGCTTGTCTGCACTTCTGAAACCCTTGATGTAATGATGCTAAAGTACTCCAGAGGGAAAGTTACCTTTTGCTATTTTTCGTTTTTGCTTCTAAAAATCTGAAGTATTGTGGCAAAGAATTTTTATTCAGGCATTTTTTTGCAGTCAAGGTCGGAAAGACATGAAGTCACATGGCAAGGTCAATTTGTCACTTTCAATGTAAAGGGTTTCACATTTTTTTTTAAATATAGGGGAATGCAGGGCAGAGTGAAATAGTTAAGGTCAATTACATTTTCAAAAGAAGAATCTGCCCAAATTTAGTTTATTCATTTCGAGAAGGTGTGTTTTTCACTGTGGAAAAAAAATCAATTAAAGATTTTAATGTTTTATAAACATACGCATGTGGCTCTTAACACGAAATATTGCATATTTAGGTAGTTTAGAGAACTTTGGAATTATGGCGGCTCGGGACATGAATTAATGAAGGTGCTGCAATCCTCAAATTTTAAACATACCAAAATTATGGGCAGAGATAGTAACCCCCTAATGTAGATGGAGGAAGTAAGACCTTAATTACATTAACACTCACTGGTAGAAAAAAAAATATTTTGTCTACCAGTTTTCAAACATTCTGGTAGGTAATAAATTTCGATTACCTTCACCCTCGATTCATTGCACAGAAGATTACCATTCAGGAATGAAGCCCGTCTGCATATCTAGATGGCGGAAATGAGAGCTTAATTACATTAATACGTGCTAGGTGGGCTATAAATTTCCTGTATTATGCCAATTCTACTGGATCACAGCGGGCTAACTTGCCATCTCCGCTGCACGGTGCGGAATTAGGGGCTGACGCTTTCGTTACCTGATCGCCATTTCTCCTTTTTTGAGTCATTGATTTTTTTTGCACAATTGAGAGTAGTGAATTAGCATACCATAAAGAAAAAAAGAAAAAAAAAACGTTGCTTTTGTAACAAACATTGAAAGTTATTTTTATGTTAATTTTTCTTTAATCAAAGTATTTGTCACCATCACTTAAATAATAAGATGTATTTTTGTTCTCACCAACAAATGAAACATTCTGTTCCGATGCTATGTTCATGAAATAAATTTTGTGCTCCATGGTATGCAAATATTTTCTGAAAATAAATATTTATCTACAACGTTCTAGCAAAAAACCAAACTGCAAAAAAGAAAAAAAAAAAACATTAAAATTTTTAAAATCCCACTTAAAATTACAATAAAACCATACGTGTTGTTTGAGTTTGAATTTTGTATGCTCAATGGGAATGTAGTAAATTAAAAATAAAAACTACAAGAAAAACAAATAAAAGGTTCATAAAGGTTAATAAATTAGACCAACTCAAAACGTTTTCAACAACATTTAACGGAAAACAAAAAAATGAAAGACTTTCTGTGTTGAAATTTAAAACATTGAAGGGCAATTCCACCGTTACAGACGCAACAGTCGAACTTTAAGCATAATTGTTATTTTTTGTAATTAATGAATCCGCACCAAAGTTTAGAATAGCATAAATAACATCAAATTGTGCAAGTGAAAAAAAATGCAGATTTTTATTAAACCAATTTGAAATTATGTGTGTTAAAAGTTTGATTGTTATGTGCGTAACGGTGGAACTGTCCTGAAATTATTTACAGCAACTATTGAATGAAATAACGCAAATGCACCCACAGCTCGATCATAGCATCCTAAGACTGCAGTTTCGCTCTTATTATGGGCTCCTCAGTTAGGAATAGCAAAAGGCAAAAATCCTCTTAATGTAGCTAAGATAGCCAACAAACTGGTA